>JBBBDQ010000808.1:240000-345000 GCA_037127315.1 Ascarosepion bandense | reverse complement strand
GTCCTTTCTATATATAAGTTCTAAAGATGATGACAAAAAACATTGAAAAATTAACAAAAGTACAAGTAATTTTACAAAGGGTACAGATTCTCGGAAGAAAGATATCAATAAAGCTAAAAATGTTGACAAAATCAAGGACACTTAATTAGTAAGAAAATGTTGATTAGCTACAAATATGCTTCCTAGAGGTTTTTTTGTCCTTTCTATATATAAGTTCTAAAGATGATGACAAAAAAACATTGAAAAATTAACAAAAGCAATAAGTAATTTTACAAAGGGTACAGATTTCGGAAGAAAGATATCAATAAAGCTAAAAAATACAGTTGACAAAATCAAGGACACTTAATTAGTAAGAAATGTTGATTAGCTACAAATATGCTTCCTAGAGGTTTGTTGTCCTTTCTATATATAAGTTCTAAAGATGATGACAAAAAACATTGAAAATTAACAAAAGCAATAAGTAATTTTACAAAGGGTACAGATTCTCGGAAGAAAGATATCAATAAAGCTAAAAATGTTGACAAAATCAAGGACACTTAATTAGTAAGAAATGTTGATTAGCTACAAATATGTTTCCTAGAGGTTTTTTGTCCTTTCTATATATAAGTTCTAAAGATGATGACAAAAACATTGAAAAATTAACAAAAGCAATAAGTAATTTTACAAAGGGTACAGATTCTCGGAAGAAAGATATCAATAAAGCTAAAAATGTTGCTGACAAAATCAAGGACACTTAATTAGTAAGAAATGTTGATTAGCTACAAATATAAGCTTCCTAGAGGTTTGTTGTCCTTTCTATATATAAGTTCTAAAGATGATGACAAAAACATTGAAAAATTAACAAAAGAATTACTAAGTAATTTTACAAAGGGTACAGATTTTGGAAGAAAGATATCAATAAAGCTAAAAATGTTGACAAAATCAAGGACACTTAATTAGTAAGAAATGTTGATTAGCTACAAATATGCTTCCTAGAGGTTTTTTGTCCTTTCTATATATAAGTTCTAAAGATGATATGGAAAACATTGAAAAATTAACAAAAGCAATAAGTAATTTTACAAAGGGTACAGATTCTCGGAAGAAAGATATCAATAAAGCTAAAAATGTTGACAAAATCAAGGACACTTAATTAGTAAGAAATGTTGATTAGCTACAAATATGCTTCCTAGAGGTTTGTTGTCCTTTCTATATATAATTTCTAAAGATGATGACAAAAAACATTGAAAAATTAACAAAAGCAATAAGTAATTTTACAAAGGGTACAGATTCTCGGAAGAAAGATATCAATAAAGTTGCAATGTTGACAAAATCAAGGACACTTAATTAGTAAGAAATGTTGATTAGCTACAAATATGCTTCCTAGTATTGTTGTCCTTCTATATATAAAAGTTCTAAAGATGATGACAAAAACATTGAAAAATTAACAAAAGCAATAAGTAATTTTACAAAGGGTACAGATTCTCGGAAGAAAGATATCAATAAAGCTAAAAATGTTGACAAAATCAAGGACACTTAATTAGTAAGAAATGTTGATTAGCTACAAATATGTTCCTAGAGGTTTTTTGTCCTTTCTATATATAAGTTCTAAAGATGATGACAAAAAACATTGAAAAATTAACAAAAGCAATAAGTAATTTTACAAAGGGTGCTGATTCTCGGAAGAAAGATATCAATAAAGTTAAAAATGTTGACAAAATCAAGGACACTTAATTAGTAAGAAATGTTGATTAGCTACAAATATGCTTCCTAGAGGTTTGTTGTCCTTGTATATAATTTCTAAAGATGATGACAAAAAACATTGAAAAATTAACAAAAGCAATAAGTAATTTTACAAAGGGTACAGATTCTCGGAAGAAAGATATCAATAAAGCCAAAAATGTTGACAAAATCAAGGACACTTAATTAGTAAGAAATGTTGATTAGCTACAAATATGCTTCCTAGAGGTTTGTTGTCCTTTTCATATATAAGCCCTAAAGATGATGACAAAAACATTGAAAAATTAACAAAAGCAATAAGTAATTTTACAAAGGGTACAGATTCTCGGAAGAAAGATATCACAGTTAAAATGTTGACAAAATCAAGGACACTTAATTAGTAAGAAATGTTGATTAGCTACAAATATGCTTCCTAGAGGTTTTTTGTCCTTCTATATATAAGTTCTAAAGATGATGACAAAAACATTGAAAAATTAACAAAAGCAATAAGTAATTTTACAAAGGGTACAGATTCTCGGAAGAAAGATATCAATAAAGCTAAAAATGTTGACAAAATCAAGGACACTTAATTAGTAAGAAATGTTGATTAGCTACAAATATGCCTCCTAGAGGTTTTTTGTCCTTTCTATATATAAATTCTAAAGATGATGACAAAAAACATTGAAAATTCAACAAAAGCAATAAGTAATTTTACAAAGGGTACAGATTCTCGGAAGAAAGATATCAATAAAGCTAAAAAATGTTGACAAAATCAAGGACACTTAATTAGTAAGAAATGTTGATTAGCTACAAATATGCTTCCTAGAGGTTTGTTGTCCTTTCTATATATAAGTTCTAAAGATGATGACAAAAAACATTGAAAAATTAACAAAAGCAATAAGTAATTTTACAAAGGGTACAGATTCTCGGAAGAAAGATATCAATAAAGCTAAAATGTTGACAAAAATCAAGGACACTTAATTAGTAAGAAAATGTTGATTAGCTACAAATATACTTCCTAGACTTTTTCATCTTTTAAGTATATAGTTAATGATCTAAAAATAATGGCAATAAACATGGAAATATTAACAACGGCAAAAAGTAAATTTTACAAAGGGTACTGATTCTCCGTGGTGCAGTGGTTATCGACTCGGAACGACAAATCGGGAAGCCGAGTTCGAATTCTAGTTGAATTCATTGCATTCACTTACGCGCAAATACCCTTGGGAAAGGTATTAATCCGTCTCTCCCTTCCAGTTATGGTTTAGATAACAGGACAGATTGGGTTCTATAGCCTTGGCAGGCAACCAGTCTAGCGTAGAAATCAATGGCAATCTACTGCGGGATAATCTTCTGCTCAGTCAGTCATGTCTCTTTCGAGACATGATCGCCCAAGCGTGTTTCACGTATGGCACTTAACTGACTGATTCTCAAATATGTATTGAATCATATACGAAAATTAATAAAAAATTTTTATGCTATTACAGCGAGTAGATTTGTGCTCTAATACCCACTAATATACACACGGCGTGATCCCAAAATCAAGATTAAACTTCCCAACAGAAATAAGATATGCAGCTCGTAACAATAAATAAAGGATTTCTTTTTAAATTTTTGCTTCGATTTCATTTTTTGCCGCCCAGACAGCCAAACCGTTTCAAAACTCATCGTCCTTATGTAAGAAGTACTAGATGACAGTAAATAGATTGACCGATGTACGAAGCATTTACATCGTTGTCATGAAAGAAGCGATGATATTGATTTATACTATTGATCCGTTCGAAGCTTACGGCTATGAGATTTTTCCGCTTATACTTTGACCAAGTTGAAAAATAGACTCCAAATTTGTTAACGGTCAAATATGTCGACCTAAAAAGGATTGAGTGCTGCAGCAACCATCAATTAACCCTTTGGCGTCATATGTCGTATATGTACCTCAAGAGTGGTCTGTGACCACAGGAATACGACGTGTATGAAAGTGAATCAATAAGTATGTAGCATTACAAGTAGTTATTTCCTGAAATTTTATATGAAAGTTACATTCCTGTTCAATTTATGTGGCCACAGAATGTAATATAGTGGTTAGAAATTAGATGAGGTTATGATGGAAAATAAATATATGGTGCATAAAATACCTTTTAAATTATTATGCTTCGGACGTACTGATGTACTTACTACAAACACACACACACACACACACACACACACACACACACACACACATATATATATATATATATATATATATATATTCAGTATCTAAACGTTTTTTGATCATCATTGGTCGTCATCGGGGTAGGAAATATTCTCTTGATTTTTGTGTTAAATTGTCAGCTTTTACAATATTTATGACATTTGTTATTTCAAACAAGTGGTTTGTTTAGTGGACTGTTTAGGTATTAGATACTGTTTGTGTTAGTTGGTAAAATGTTTAGTATATATAAACTACTGTTAAATGCTAATTTGCTAGATTTTTAGCTTTAATACTGTCTCAAGAAATTGTAGGAGTTTTAAAAATAATTTTGATATATATGTTTAGTAATAATTCTTAGTATTTTTCGTATTTCACTAGATGTAAGTTTAGTGTTATTATATGTTGCTTTATGGCCATACATTCTGGGAGAGATGGTTTGTAAAAGACACACACACACACACACATACACACACATAGTCATCCACAGACAGATCTGTTTCACTGTATCACAGCTCATCAGTACGGTTAGACATTCTATACCTTTTACACAGGATTGAAACCCAACCAAATTAGCGTCAGTCGGCGATTCTACCACTGACCTATGGGTGTTCGGTAGAAGGAGGCAGAGTTTTAGCGTGTCATATACCGTGTATAGTTAGAATATTTATACATGTAGTGCGTTTTTTTTTTATATATGCATCATATGTGCCTACTGTAGAATAAATGTAAATGAAAATAGAATGGTACTTTTATTAATACTGCATCAAATGAATTTATAAATATTTAATAATTACCTATATTGCAGTTTCATCAATGAATGAATGAAAAAAATCAAAGGATGATTCGGAGGAATTCATCTTTGCTTCCTTGCCCTGTAAAATTTTGCAAAGTAATAATAACAAAAGAACCATTCTACTTTCATAGAATTATCCACTTGGCAATATTACTAAAAATAGTATCAAATACATCATTTCTTTTAAAACACTGAGGTGGCCAAATAATTATGGGCGGTAATGTCTATATATATATATATATATATATATATATATATATATATATATATATATATATAATTATCTGCAGACAGATCTATTTCGATGTATCACAGCTCATCAGTGCGGTTAGACATCCGATTGCTTTTTACCCAGGATTGAATCCCAACCGAATTAATGTCAGTCGGCAATTCTACCTCTGAGCTCTGGGCGCTCGTGTAAAATCCTTTGTAAAATAAAGACGGAAACCAATGATACTTCGCCTGAAATAGGCCTTACTTCAGATTTACCATGAAATAACGCGTCTCCCTTAATATATATATATATATATCGTAGCCAAATGCACACCAACTACCAACTAGATGAAAATATCCTAAAAAAACTCATAAACACTAATATCTCTCCGACAGACCCCAACAAAAGAATTAAATTTATCATATACTACGCTAAATCCACAACATCCAACTCGTCCGCAACGACTCCTACCCCCACTGTTAGCGATTTGCAAAAAAACAATGTAGTGTATAAATTCAAGTGCCCCTTTCGAGAATGTATCTCTAACAAACTAAATAATACCTACATTGGACATACTACTAACTCGATTTCGCGGAGACTTACATTGCACTTAAATGAAAATTCTAACATATTCCGACATTTAAAACACCACAGCTATCAACACACACTTCTTAGGAAAACACTTGTTGAAAATACGCATATACTTAGACAAGAAAATAATAAACGAAAACTTAAATTTCTAGAAGCTACCTACATCAAACAGTTTAAATAAATAAAATAAATTTCGACACCTCTACTAACATACTTCAATGCCTATAATCGACGGGAGAGGTCATAGTTATTATACTTACCCCCTACACCATAGTAGCAGCAGTTCCCAGACCAATCCCTCATGCCACTATACACTCATTTGACCAAAAACCCACTACCACCATTTCATCTCGGCCTACAGTCATGTGCGACACAAAAATGGACCTGTCTAATTTTCTCTGTATAACTCCACTCTGTTAATAATAATTTAAATGTTCTATGTTCACTGAACATTAAATGTTCATCCTTTGATAATGGCTTATGTAAGCCGAAAGCTCAGACCTGATAAAAAAATCAACAATTATTGCGATTTCTTGTCGTCTTTTCATGACAACACTATCAAGCTAATCAGATCATATGAACGGATCTTACACAAAATAAATAGACAGAACTTGTCTATATTATTCAATGAAACCTGTATTAATGAAAAAATGCTGCCAAAATACACACAATATATATATATATATATATATATATATATATATATATATATAAACACACACACACACATGCACACACTGGGTGTGATAAGAAAATTAACGGCGTTTTATATTTTTAATTTCGCACATGCACATTGTTTTATTTTGACAACTGCGCAGTATGCTATGGTAATTTAGGCACCGTCTGTGAAAAAAAATACCAAGTCGTAATTCACTATACCAGATATTTGTAAATGGTACGTTAAACTGCAAGGTATTCGTGACGGATACTCTAACAGAAACATTTCAAAATATTTAATTGTTAATCTGAGGTCGGTGCAGAAGATTCTGATTCTGGCCAAGTTTAATGGTGATTACGAAGATGTTTAGACTGATCACTAGTGATGGTGACATTAGACTCCATTTAATTTAACACAGGGCCTCAGACGAAATTAAGTGCGATAAGTAGGTGTTGCTGTCCTGGGTCCAGAGAGTGACTGCTGGAAGACCTTATATCTGACAACAGTCCCACACCACAAGAGTGGAAATGCTCAGATAATTTAACAACCACATCATCTCTTACATTTGGCCACTAAACTCTCCAGACAGCAACACTCTTGGTTTATTATGCGTGGGGAGCATTTGAGCGAGAGTCTAACAGAAGTCTTTCTTACACCAAAGATGAAATGAAGGCAAGGATTTTGGCAGCATTCACCAAGGAGACCGCCCAGAAGAAATGCAACAAATATCGAAGTCATCTGGAGGCAGAGGTTAAAGCCAATAACAATTTTATTAAATAAATTTACTCTTTAGTGTGTCAAGATGGGCTTACGGCCTATCACGTTGAATACACCGGTTCCCGCGCGATCATCGAAGTTCAAGCAACGTTGAGCCTGGTCAGTACTTAGTTGGGTGACTGCTTGGGAATCCCAGGTGCTGTAAACGTATAAATGACGGATGTGCGTTGTGGTGCAGTGGATATTGGCTCGGAAAGAGAAATCGGTGAGCCGAGTTCGAATTCCAGTTGAATACCCTGCATTCACTTAAGCACTGGTACCCTTGGGAAATGTATTAATCTGTCCCTTCCCTCCAGTTATGGGTTAAATAACATAGATAGGACTTGGGGACACTGCTTCTGTTAAAAACAAATCCCAATGAATCTTGATACTCGAAAAGAAAAATATTATAAAATAACCTTACCCAAAATCATTGGTTATGACCTTAGATGATTCCATAAGAATTGATAGGTCGTTAAACCTCGAACCAAACAAACAAAATGTCAAGATATTTTTGTTTAATTTTGGTAAATATATATCTGTTAAGGATGGGCGTCGTGGTGCAGTGGATATCGGCTCGGAACGAGAAATCGGGAAGTCGAGTTCGAATTCCTTGCGTTCACTTACGGGCAAATACCCTTCCCTCCAGTTATGGATTAAATAATAGGATAGATTGGGTTCTTTAGCCTTGATCGGCAACCAGTCTACCGCAGAAACCAATGGCAACCTACTGCGGCATAATATTCTGCCCAGTCAGTCATGTCTCTTTCAAGACATGATCGCCCAAGCGTGTATCACGTATGGCACTTAACTGACTGTTATCTGTTAAAATGAGTTGTCAGTGTAATTTTCATTTTTGCTTAATTTAGACGACACTTTCTCTATAGCATCACACACACGCGCGCACGCGCGCACACACACTAACACAAACACATAAAAATACACGCACACACGCACACACAAACACAGATACACGCAAACACACGCAAACACACGCACACACATACATATGATTAATAAAATTTGTAACATTGTTCATTTATGTTATATTCAGCACCTTATACATTCTTCCGGAGAGTTCGGCAATTGACGGCTGTTTTACTTTATACTAATTTTGTCGTAATTAATTCATTGTTATGCGCTTATTATTGGAGCCAAACAAGAACCCGATCTGACTTGCTATCTAGTTCATGGCTTTGGAGAGTGGATATTGTTATTATTTTGCTTGACCCTTTCTTAGTACTACCGTTACACCCTACCTGTACCTTATAAATAGTCAGTCAGTTAAATGCCAAACGTGATACGTGCTTGGGTGATCATGTCTCGACTAACTGGGAAGAAGATTTTCTCGCAATATATTGCCATTACTTTCTAAGGTAGACTTGTTGCCAGCAAAAGCTATAGAACTTAATCTGTCCTGACAATTCTACTCTCTCAGCTTCTTTTCTCGCAATTCCCGCCTGTGGAACTCCCTTCCGTATACTTGATTTTCTGATGGACCTCTAGGAATTGAAATCCAATGTCAAATTCCATCTCTTATCCACTGAACTCCAGCCTTTTCTACATCACCCCGTGTATCTTGTTCTTTTCCTTTTTCTCTACCTTCACAACTGTCTTCACACCTGTGTTTCCATCCTTCTCTTGCTCTTTCTCTTTCACTCGCTGTAGCTGGTTCGTATTTGTCTTCAACCTCCTCCTGCCTAAAACTGTAACTCTCTTATGTAGCCCGCTGCACATCACTGGCGGTACCGCCTTGCTTGGGGTGAAATGATTAAAAAAATAAAATAAAATAACAGGAGGGTAGAGACGGATAAATACTTTTCCTAAGGTTATTTGCGCATATAATTAGTAGATTTCTTTTTGTTTTTTTGTGTTGAGAGATATGAAGATGAGAAAAGATAGAAAGAAAAAAAGAATTGTTTAACGTCTGTTTTAGTGAAATAGAAAATGGTGTCATTTTAAAATCTTTTCATTTATATCATGAGTAAAGTGCCATGCAATAAACGGTCGAAGAATCATGTTTGCACTACTTTTCAATTCATGGCTGTGGAGGGAAGAGTTTATTGTTGTTATTAATATTAATAATGTTCCTCGCTTAACATGACCTTTACGCCTAGGTAATACCGCATAAATAACAAATATTCCATTTTGTTTTTGTGGAAAGACGAAAATGAAAAATGAAAGAAAGCAAGAAAGAAAAAAGAAAGAAGTGTTTAACATGTTTCAGTAAAACAGTAAAAAGTTGTCATTTTAAAATCTTTTCATTTGTACCCCTATCAGTCAGTTAAAAATGCCATACAAGTTACAGGCTCAGACGATCATGTCTTTTTCGATTCATGACTTAATAGGGCGAAGATTTTCCCACAGTAGACTGCCGTTTGTTTCTGCGTTAGACTGGTTGCAAATCACGGTTAAAGAATCAAATATTCCCTGCTGTTCAATCAATGGCTGCGGAGCGGAGAGAGAATATGTGTTCATATCTCTCCCAAGTGAATGTAACGAACCAGACTGGGATTCGACCTCGGGTTTGTTTTATTTACACGAATGAGTACAATACACATATAAATAAGAAAAAAAGTAATATCCATTTCCAAATAAGACTATACTTTCTTTTTAAAGAAATGTAAGTGCAAAATACGCCTGGAAATTATTTATTTATATGTCTTCTACGAAATAAAAAAACATGTACAGGAATAAATCTACTTTCTTTTAATCTGTTTTTGTAAATAAATCAGCAGAAATTCATTTAGAAAGTAGATAAAACCTCTTCAGTTTATTAACCAAGACAATTAAAATTACATAGTTTACATTCCGATAAGGGTGTGCGTTGTAGTGCAGTAAATATCAACTCCGAACGACAAATCGGGGAGCCGAGTTCGAATTTCAGTTGAATTCTTTGCATTCACTTACGCACAAATACTTTTGGGAAGGGTATTAATCCGTCTCTTCCCTCCAGTTATGGGCTAAATTATAAATAATAGTTAATAGATAGGTTCTATAGGTTCTTGGCTGGCGACCAGTCTACCGCAGAAAGTAATGGCAATCTACTGCGGGATAATCTTCTGTCCAGTCAAGCATGCCTCTTTTGAGACATAATCGCCCAAAGCGTGTATCACGTATAGCACTTAACTGACTGACATTCCGAATAGTAGTCCTGGGTATGAAGATAAAGTACATTCAGCAGCGAGGTCTCTAATTGGGGGATTGGAGGTTTTAAGGAGCATATAAAAACCTTTTAATAATTGCTGTTGTTGTTAGATCCACCCAAAGCCGGCTGGTAGCATCTGTTCCTCCCAACTATGGCTTTATAGTGAACCCCCTCCAAAATAAAAATACATTCTTATAAAAAAAAATATCAGCAATAAATTTTATATAAAAAATTACCAACAATGCATATTTATATTAAAATTACCAACAATCTATATTGATATTATAATTCGTAATAACACATTTATTTTAAAGTTACTAATAATATACATTTATATAAAAATGTTTAATAAAACAATGTTAAAACGAAATGGCTACCAATATATCCCATCAACAATACATCTTTAAAATTTTTAAATCATCTTATAACGATGATCAAGAATACATTTTATCCATAGTTGAATGTATACAAGTGCGTTCAAAATATATTTAGTTGAGCCCATAAAATTGTGTTCACAATATTTAGATTTTTGCATTAAATAACTTAAATAAATGTTGCAATGATGCTAAACCAAATTAACTAACTAAAATTCGGGATAATTTCCTCACCGTTGTATGTTCTAACTTTCTACTATCCTGGTTTAAAACTGAACATTTTACTTAATCTAAGGCTTATGTTGTTCTCGTTTTGTTGTCCATATCTAAGGAATATTTTGTCTTGTTCTGCTCAGTTAAGTATTATACGTGAGACACGCTTGGGTAATCATGTCTTTTTCGATCTATGACTGACTTGTCAGAAAAATCATTCAACAGTAAGTTGCCATTTCTTTCTGCGGTAGACTGGTTGCTAACCAAGGCTATAGAACCCAATATGTTCTGCTACTTAACCCATAGCTGGAGAAAGTAGCAAAGGATTCATACCTTTCCCAAGGTTATTTTGCGTGTAAGTGAATGCAGCAAATTCAACTGGAATTTGGACTCGGCTCTCTGATATTAATTAAACTTTAATTTAAAATTCATTTTTTTTGTATGTGTGTATAAGGTACAGTATTGGGAAACAATAAGTGATGTCAGAGTTTATCTTTATTAATAAAGCACAAAGGGTACTTTTACAGTAGCTACGCACTGTCAATACGGTCAGAGTTACGTTGTAGAAGAATTGCTTTTAGAGAAATAGTTTCGGAAGTCTGCTTGTAAAACTAAAAGTCGGTGAGAAGGAGTGGTTAAATGTGAGCAACAGTCACTTGAATAGAAACGAATTCTTCAGACATCGGACAGTATGTATGCAGGGATGAGTCCGATGATTGGACACGCAATCGCTGGATTTATCCATATTTTGTTTCTTTTCGACAGAATAATAGCACGATATGATCAATAAATAATGAATATATGAGTGTCTGTTTCTGTGTGTCAGTCTTTATGCCTTTCAATCTATATAATCGCATATATATATATACATATATATATATATATATGTGTGTGTGTGTGTGTGTGTGTGTGTGTGTGTGTGTGTGTGTGTGTGTGTGTGTGTGCAAACACGTCAACATATGCACACATAGAGACCAATGTTTTCATAGAAAATCTCTATTTCTATCGCTATATATTAATATTTATACACATGTAACCCAGACGGGCGTGTATAAAAATGAAAAAGAATACACGTATTACTATATATTCGAGCAATATGTACACTTTTATTCTTTATATATATATATATATCTTCACACACACACACACACACACACACACACACACACACACACACATATATATATATATATATATATATATATATATATATATATAGAGAGAGAGAGAGAGAGAGAGAGAGAGAGAGAGCAATGGCTAAATTACCGACATTTTTAGTTTTGTGCAAGCGCGTCGTTTTACTTTTGATTTTCGCAGTATAGTCGGTTCAGCTGGGCACCGTTTGAGAAAAGAAGGGTAACATGATACAGTTTCCTTCGCTAGAAATTTGAAGACAGTATGCTGTACCACATGTAATTTGTGTTGGAAGATTCAATACGAGCATTTCAGAGTATTTTCGTGTCAATCCGAAGACATTGCTGATGATTGAAAAAGAGTTGGATGAAGGCTAGTGTAGGCATTTGTTAATGGTGACATTATGTTTCTATTCATCTTCACACAGTTTCTCACAGCAATCATGCTTTTGGACATTATAAATATTCAATAAATCATGCGTAGGTATATCATAAATATTAAATAAATCATGTGTAGGTACATTATAAATAGTGAATGAATCATGTGTAGAGACATTATAAATATAAAAAAAATCATGCGTACAGACATAAATATTGAATAAATCATGTGTAGGCACATTATAAATATTGACGGAATAACGTGTAGGGACATTACTGCATAAAGCATGCATTAGAAAATTATATATATGGAATAAATCATGCGTTGGGGCATTATACATATTGAATAGTGACATTTTATAAATATTGAATGAAACATGCGTTGGGACATTATAAGTAATGAATGAAACATGTGTAGAGACGTAATGCATATTAAATAAATCATGCGTAAGAAAATAAATATTAAAGAATAATTAAAGAAATCGTGCGTAAGCATATTATAAATATTGAATGAATTACGTATAGGGAATTATAAATACTGTATAAATCATGCGTTAAGACATTATAAATATTGAATGAAACATATGTAGGGATATTATAAATATTGAAAAATTTGTTTTGGGACATTATAAATATTGAATAAATCATACGTAGGTACATTATAAATATTCAATGAATCATGTGTAGTGACATTATAAATATTGAATAGATATAAATATTGAAATATTTTAATAGTTGGTACAGTATAAATGTTGAATAAATCATGTGTAGGGACATTATAAACGTTGAATAATCATGCGTGGGGAAATTATAATTTCTGAATAAATTATGTATAGTGACATCATAAATATTGAAAATTTATGCGTATGGTCATTATCAATCATGTGTACGGACATAAAAAGAAATGATTAAATCATGTGTAATTATAAATATTATAAATATTGAATAAATCATCCTTAGGGGCATTATAAATATTGAGTAAATCATGCATAGGGACATTATAAATATTGAATAAATAATGTGGAGATTCATTATAAATATTGAATAAATCATGTGTAGAGACATTATAAATATGGAATGAATCATGCATAGAGACATAATGAATATTAAAAAAATAATGTGTAGAAACATCATAAATATTGACTAAATTATTTGTAGAAACATTATGAATTTTGAATATATCATGTAGAAGAACATTATAAATATTGAATAAATTATTTGTAGAAACATCATAAATATTGACTAAATTATTTGTAGAAACATTATGAATTTTGAATATATCATGTAGAAGAACATTATAAATATTGAATAAATTATTTGTAGAAACATCATAAATATTGACTAAATTATTTGTAGAAACATTATGAATTTTGAATATATCATGTAGAAGAACATTATAAATATTGAATAAATTATTTGTAGAAACATCATAAATATTGACTAAATTATTTGTAGAAACATTATGAATTTTGAATATATCATGTAGAAGAACATTATAAATATTGAATAAATTATTTGTAGAAACAACATAAATATTGACTAAATTATTTGTAGAAACATTATGAATTTTGAATATATCATGTAGAAGAACATTATAAATATTGAATAAATTATTTGTAGAAACATCATAAATATTGACTAAATTATTTGTAGAAACATTATGAATTTTGAATATATCATGTAGAAGAACAATATAAATATTGAATAAATTATTTGTTGAAACATCATAAATATTGACTAAATTATTTGTAGAAACATCATAAATATTGACTAAATTATTTGTAGAAACATCATAAATATTGACTAAATTATTTGTAGAAACATTATGAATTTTGAATATATCATGTAGAAGAACATTATGAATTTTGAATATATCATGTAGAAGAACATTATAAATATTGAATAAATTATTTGTAGAAACATCATAAATATTGACTAAATTATTTGTAGAAACATCATAAATATTGACTAAATTATTTGTAGAAACATCATAAATATTGACTAAATTATTTGTAGAAACATCATAAATATTGACTAAATTATTTGTAGAAACATCATAAATATTGAGTAAATTATTTGTAGAAACATTATGAATTTTGAATATATCATGTAGAAGAACATTATAAATATTGAATAAATTATTTGTAGAAACATCATAAATATTGACTAAATTATTTGTAGAAACATCATAAATATTGACTAAATTATTTGTAGAAACATCATAAATATTGACTAAATTATTTGTAGAAACATCATAAATATTGAATATAAGCATAACGGTTAACGGAAGGTCGATTTATACCTGATATCAATGAAAGAATGAGTCTGTTTTCAACATGCATGAGAAGGTATATAATATCAATAATGATATTCACTCCTAATTAACCAAATAGTTAGCACTAGGCTAGTGCAGAAATTCATAAAATTAGTTTAAAACACTCCCCTAACCCTTCTAGCAAGAATATTAACAGAAATACTCTTAAATTAAGTTATAAGTGTATGGATAAACTTGAAAACATAATAGAAACATAATAATAAAGTTTTAATCTAAATAACCCAATAAATCAACACCATTCTAAAAAGTTGAAGGTAACAATACCAATACTTGCAACCGTGAAAACCAATTGAGTTTCCATTACAAGGGAGATGTCTAACTGAATCTATAGTCTAACAATGCACTATTTCTACCATATAAAATCCAACAAATTTTATATCGGAAGCACCAAAAATTTATTAAAAAGTCGTTAGTATCAGCCCATTTTATATTTTAATAATAATGTGTATCGCAATCAACATACCCTTGGCAATTTCCACATAATGTTGGCAATTTAACGAAGTCAATAAAAACCCTAGAGTAAAATGGAACCTATTTAAAAAATAGACAATGTAAATGTTTTAATGATACATTTTTCTGCCTTTACAAGAAAAGTCATATTAAACTGTTAAACAAACGCAACGAAATTACTTCCATCTTTCATCATCGTCTTATATATAACCTAAAGTACAGTTAATATGCTTTCTGCTATAATATAAGTAAATTCTACAATTAAATTCCTACCCTCTGCGTTAATGTATAATATACAATATATTCTATTCTTAATATACTTATTACACCCCTTAAGAAAAAAATATAATAATATTAATAAATAAATATTAATTAATAAATTTGTAACCATCCCACAAGCCCATTCGATACAACTGCCGACATGTCAAAATATGTATACATTTAAACTTATCATAAACTGACACGAAAAAATCTAGCTTTTCACGATATCTTAATTCCCTCCACACCTCTACTTTCGTAACTCATTCCCTTGCATATCATTCAGTTACTTTCTATTAGCCAATCTAGTCCAACACTTTAAATTCCACATCCCTTAACTGTATATGGTAACAAATGTGTTGTTTCTAAATTTTTAAAATTTCTATATTTATCAGTACCTAAGTATAAAATATTTCACTGCTTGATGAGGTACTAACAAACAGTAACGAAACACAACAGCTCTTATGTTGCAATAAAATATGTTTTTATTATAATGACTTAGACAAAGATTTTATCGAAAATATGCTCAACTAAATATCGAGTATTTGTTAAAAAGTAGATACTACGAATAGTGGATGTTAACCAATTTGTTTGTACTACTTCTACCAATATATATATATATATATATATATGTATATATATATATATAGACATCCGCAGGCAGATTTGATTCGCTGTATCACAGCTCATCAGTACGATTAGACATCCGACTGCTTCTAGCCAGGATTGAAAACCGACCGAATTGACATCATTCGGCAATTCTACGTCTGAGCTATGGGCGCTCGGTAGTAGAAGGCTGACTTTAGCGCGTTAAATACAATGTACACACATGCCAGTAGCCGAGAGTGTTCAAATTCATTACTGAATGAACGATGCGTAGATGCGTGGATAGCTACCGTTTTTTCAAAGTCCACCATTCCTTTATATATATATATATATATATATATATATATATATATATATATATATAATAAAATAAATTTCGATGTTCAGATTAGTTATATGGCCATTTCTACATGAAATCCATAAGAGAAATTTCATGCATCATCGGAAACCTCTTTATTTAATAAAATAAACCGAGATATTTTACCGGCGGAAGTTCAAAAAATATACATCACAGAACAATTAAAGGGGTGGGATTAATAAGAAAGCAATGTCTATTTTTAGATTTTTGGAAACCTTACTTTCAAACTGAGTTAAGAGTTGTAAGTTAAAATGTGCTATCAGTTTCCAACTAACTATAGGGTCCAGCGCTTCTTCTTTCATTTTCCAAAATCTTCGTGAAAGTGCTGTTTGGTATTTCTGATTTGGGTCGGAAAAGGAATACCTGTGATTGTAATAACGCTGCTTAAACACCCCCGCGGATATACCAATATAGGTCCGATAATTTTTCCTGATGTTGGATTGTGAAATGTGAGCTTCATAATTACCTGTGTGGATTTACATTTGCCTTCCACTGGGCAGATACTCACTGAGCTACAGTTGCATTCATTAGAAATTCCGGACCTAGAGTCGGTATTAAATAAATCCTTAAGAATTTGCTTATTGTGAGAATTTAAAATGTTGTCCATATTTATATATTTTTTAATTTAAATCTAGTTATATAATTAAATTATATGCCAAGGTTTTCTCCAAAAATCTTTTTTCTAATAACTTCATCCCATTTATTTAAACCAAAAACCGCTATGATTTAGTTGTCAACAGCTCTGTTAACGTTTCGATGAAGATCAATTTTTCCCTTTTTCCTTTTTCTTTCTTTTCCTTTATTTTTTTCTTAGCTTTCTTCCCTGTCAACCACCCCTTCCCACTTCTTTCAATTCTTTCTTTCCTTTATCTTTCCCCTTCCATTTCTGAGAGCCAGACAAAGCTAAAACTTAACTCAGTTTAAAAGTCAGGTTTTCCAAAAATCTAAAAATAGACATTGCTTTCTGTCTACTTTCTTATTAATCCCACCCCTTTAATTTTTCTTTGATGTATATTTTTTTGAACTTCCGCCAGTAAAATCTCTCGGTTTATTTTTAAATAAAGAAGTTTCCGATGATGCGTGAAATTTCTCTTATGGATTTCATGTAGAAATGGCCTTACAACTGATTTGACCATCGAAATTTATTTTATTTTATAAATGGCTCTGTAATTAAATATTAATTACATTGAGCCCTCCAGCTTGATCAGTTTTACTATTAATGTAATTAATATTAATTAGGATCGGGTCTTTGGGATTTACCTTCCTGCTTTTCCTTTTGGATTAAAGTTCTATATATATATATATATATATATATATATATATATATATATATATATATATATGATAGAATATAATAGAATATAAAATATATAAT
The DNA here is from genome assembly GCA_037127315.1 of Ascarosepion bandense. Lineage (NCBI taxonomy): Eukaryota > Metazoa > Mollusca > Cephalopoda > Sepiida > Sepiidae > Ascarosepion > Ascarosepion bandense. Next base: position 327,471 of record JBBBDQ010000808.1, on the reverse strand, counting down.
ATATAATATAATATTATATTATATATAATATAATATTATATTATATATAATATTATATAATGTAAATTATCATATATATAAATATATATTATATAATGTATAATATAATATATTATATATATTATTATATACTATTATATAATATATAATATATGTGATATAATTATGTAATATATTATAATAATAAAAATAAATAAATACTATCAAAAAATACATTTTTAAACTTTTTAGTAGTTTTTTCTATATATATATATATATATATATATATATGTACATATATATATATATATATATGTATATATATTGTCATCCGCAGACTGATCTGTTTCGCCGTATCACAGCTCATCAGTTAGACTCCGATTGCTTTTTTACCCAGGATTGAAACCCGACCGAAATGGCGTCAGTCGGCGACTCTACCCCTGGACTATGGGCGTTCGGTGGAAGTAGGCAGACTTTTTAGCGCATATCATTATACCCGCCCAATAGCTAGTGCGCTCTAATTCATTTCACTGAATGAGCGATGCGTACATGCCAGAGTAGCTACTGTTTATCAAAGTCTACTATTTTTCCAGAGTGCTCAATCAGGGTGTGAGAGCGTAAATATATATGAACATGTTTTATTGAATAATATCGACAAGTTCTGTCTTGCCAATTTTATTACCATTTTCATATTTCCGAGTTAGTTGTTTTATATAATCGGTAAATGTATTAAGTTTGAATTTCAGTTGAATTCGTTGCATTCACTTACGCGCAAATACCCTCCTTGGGAAAGGTATTAATCCATCTCTTTTCCCTCCAGCGATGGATTGAATAGCAGAACAAATTGAGTATTGGTTGGCAATCAGTATATCGCAGAAAGTAATGACAATCTACTGCGAGAAAATTTTCTGCCTACTCAGTCATGTATCGAAATAGACATGATCGCTTGAACATGTATCGCGTATGGCACTTGATTGGCTGAAATTTACAAACGTTGATTTTTGTATTCTGCTTTTTTCCGAGTACTTTTGAATGTTCGCACGTTCGGTTTCAAGAATTTCGTTGTATATTTATGTAACTGTTCTTCGTTATAGTTCTACGCTCGTATGTGTGTGTGTGTGTGTGTGTGTGTGTGTGTGTGTGTGTGTGTGTGTGTGTGTGTGTGTGTGTGTGTGTGTGTGTGTGTATTTGCGCTTTATTATATGATTGGTTTTTTGAAAATTTGGTATAAGTGTATCTGGTCATTCTAACAGGGGAGGTTAATTATAAGTGAAGGAATTTTGTAAGTGGTCTCTTATCCAATGATTTATCTGCTTGTTAAGAGAGTAAGAGCTCTATTAAAAATATTAAGTAAAATGACAGAGTATAGAGAAAGTTGATTAATGCATTTTATAAATGCATTATCACAAATCTGAACGCAAAGATTCAAAGCAAAACTTTGTCCTCATATTAATTATACATTTTGTACTCAAACTATTTATGTTTTTGTACTTAAATTAATTGTACCCTTTGTACTCAAATTTAATTAATCATTTTGTACTCAAATTATTATGTCTTTGTATTTGAATTACTTACCTCTTTTCCATGTTGATAACCCTTTTCATTTCTCGTATCATTCACATTTATGTTGCATGATACTTGTATATATGCACACGGGGGAAAAGATAGAGAGGTAGAAAGCAGGTAAAAAGAATATATATATATATATATATATATATATATATATATATATTCTCTTCAGACATGCACAGCATGGAGGGAGATTTCATCATCAAGCGTATTTTTCATATCTACAATAATAAATAATGGTTAGCCACTCGTATTCGAATATACTTGTCTACCAGGTCGGCTAGGTAATCCCCTTTACAGACGCCTGCTCTGGTACACGCATTTATTAAATTCTCACAGAGCCCACCTGTGCTTTATACTGCAACAAATATTGATCGTACTTTTTTCTTAGACATTTCATTGCCTGGAATCTTGTCTTAGTTTGCTAGGCTTTCCTCTTCTCTGCTGGTTGGTTGGCTCGCACCCCATTTCCACATTCTGTGAGTAAAAAGTTAGTAATATCTTTTACAACGGTCAGTGGCTTTGTTTTCGGCTTGGAGTTAAAATGTCCTGAATATTGTTGAATTCTGTTCTGGGTGAGCCATTATTTTTTTATATTTTGTTCGTTTTGCCTAATTTTTGCTTGATTTTAAAACTTTTCATGCTTAAATGAAGGATTGATTTTGTTTTCTTAGACATTTCATTGCCTGGACTTTAACTAAGTTAAAACTTAGCAATTCAACAACGTTTTTTTTTTGTTTTTGTTTTTTTCTTTCTGTTTTCTGTTTAGGATGCGGTTTCCAGTTTTCTCTTTTCCAATCTTTTCACTCTTTTCCTTTTTTAATATTTTTTTTTTCAATTGGAGTAGATAGGCTAAACTATCGCCCGGTTCACACTCCACCCACATCAATTGAACAGATGAAGAGGCTCATCCCTTGTTTCCTGTTTAGGATGTGGTTTCCGGCTTTCTCTTTTCCATTCTTTTTACCCTTACGTAGCCCCCTGCGCATCAGTGGCGTTACCGCCTTGCTTGGAGTGATATGATTAAAAAAAAAAAAAAGTTAAATTTTCTGAGAAAGAGAGCGTTATCTAGCATAAACAACATTCTGAACAAGGCCAAGACGCTCAAACCCTCAGTCACGATGACTTGTGACTACAAGCTAGCCCAACAATTGACAGCTCCTCAAAGAGACCCGTCTACCCACGTTCATTCACAAGGTTTGTGTTAACCAATGGTATGTTTTTAGGCATTTTATATGTGCCACACACTGGGATCGCCTCCTCCGATTATGTCACTGACAATTCGAGATTCGAACCCAGGCTTCATGATCAGAAAGCGGACGTTCTAACCACTCGGCCACGCGCCCACTATCTATAGTACTGCCTAACTAAACAAACATGTACCCAACCTGAAAATTTTCTGGTCATAAACGTACATTCTTGGCTCAGAATAAGCTTGATCTAGAGCAGGTTGATACATTATGGTGTTCTTTTTCAGAATAATTGTTAAATTCACTGCGCTGCGTGTCGTTGAGAATGAATCTATAAGATGCTGCATGCCACTCTGGAAGTGAACAACAAGATCACAATCATATTATATAACCGTTGTTATAACCGTTGTTCGATATTTCATGTAAACCTCATGTGAACATTCTTTAAAGCCTATGAAGAAATCAATAGTTAAGTAAAATGTGAACTGGGTAAGTGCTGTTATATGCTGTTACTTAACAACAAAATTGAATCAGAGACCTTGCCACCTACATTGACACTGATTTCATAAATTCAATGAAAACTTTAAGAACAAAAAAAAACTTATAGAGATATCGAAGCTTCTTCAGACACTTTCATAAGACGTTTCTATTTATAGTATCAAAAGTCTGTGTTACATCAACGAAAACTTGATCCAGCGCTATCTTTCGGTGAATAAATTTCTTTTGCAATTACTTTACAGAATCATATTTGTCGCATTTCCTGTCATATCTGAAGTCAAACTTTTTGTTCACCCCAAGTAAGGTGGTACCTCCACTGATGCGCTGGGGGCTACATAAGAGACTGCTGTTCATGCTAGATAACACTCTTTATCCCAGAAACTGTAACTAAGGTCCGCTCAGCATAGTTACGGGATAAAACAGCTAGGCTCTGTGGGAGTTGAACAAACACAAGTGTGCCATTGGGATTAGCTAGCCGATCTGGTAGACAGGCATACTCGAATACGAGTGACCTGCCATTATTTATTACTGTAGATATGAAAAATTCGCTTAATGATGAAATCTCCCTCCATGCTTTGCATTTCAAAACAGAATATATATATATATATAAGCAGGAGGAGAGCGAAGTGAAAGACGAACCAGTCACAGGGAGTGTCAGAGAAAAGGCAAGAGAAGGATGGGAACACAGGTGTGATGACAGTTGCGAAGGTTAGAGAGAAAGGAAAAGAACAAGATACATGATGTCATGTACAATGGATGAGGGAAGGACTGGAGTCATGTGGATAAGTGATGGGAATTGACATTGAATTTAAATTCCTGTGACTCAAAAAGAACTTCATCAGTGACATTGTTATGAAGTCTATCAAGTAAGGTTCATAGACAACACTTGGCCTACAATAAGAATGTCTGGATATTCCACAGTAAATCCCACTGTCCTCCCTGCGTAGGTAATCCCAGCAATCGTCTTCTCTTTATAGAGAACCACCACAAATGCATCTTTTAAAGTATTCCTATATACTCTTTTATACAATTTATTAACCTCTTCATTAAAAGGAACGCGTCTTCCATATGTTTTTGGTGGGATTGCAAGGGGTTAACAGATTCATCATTAGCTTGAGAAGGTCTGTTTAAAAGTTCATTAAATTATCACCGTCCTACAAGACTGTTATTTGGAGCACTCAGAGGTCATAGAGAAACTACCGGAGATAACGACGGTCCTTGAAAACTAACCGTAATAAATTATACAAAAGTTCCATGTTGTTGAAATCAGATGCAGATTAAATCTCTTCTGCTTTGCTCACTGGTGATGACTTCGGTCTCATTTTGGTGTCCACTGTCACTAAGATGACTCTTGAGATCAGCATTGGATTTATTAGGTAGCAGGTATATATGACAAATAAGTTCTGTGTTCTTGATTTCAAGCGCTATTCTTTCTCCAAGAAAACTTTCTAAGTGATATCAGATTCAGGGGTCACTCACTTCTGCTTTCACATATTGAAATAATTTTCTATTTCAGTCAAGAACTTTATCCACTTGCCTAAAAACATTCATCAAACTATTTCTATAGTTCTATAATTAATTTGTTAATTACACACACTGTGTGCAACCATGTGCCCTCGTAGTCCTGATGATGATCTGAAAATTTTATGCAAACGACATAAGTTTTGTAGACAGGACGATGAGGCAAATTGGCATAGTTGGCCTGCTTCTGGTTGTCTCAATAACCTTTCCGATAGTTTTCATAACCAGCCCTCACAACAGCATTTTGGCCATACATACACATATTTTCTTTAATTATTTAATAATCACACGGTGCCAGAATTCTCCGAGGAAGAATAGACGTATGAAATGAAAATTCGTCTCACTTAAGGTCACCGTTATTACCCGAACTGAAGTTAAGCTCTAAGGAAGTGAATACTAAAGTGAGGCTGAGATAGATGAAGCGAATAAAAAATAGAGGTAAAGAAAGAATTAGAGAAAGAGCGAAAAAGAGAGAAAGAGACAATGTATAGTTAAATTAATAGAATTAGTTATTGTGATTGCCACATCATAGTCATATGAAACCCACCTCATCAACCCTCACATCATATCTAATGGCTTTCGTCTCGTTTTTGCGCCCTTGACCTTTAAGATGACTACTGACACCAGCTTTTGATTTCGTCGGTATCAGGTATCTCTGATGGATTAATTCTGTATCTTTGATTAGTTCAGCATATTCTACAACCCTTCTGTGTACCACTATGTATCACTTCAGTCCAGATGGTGATCTGCAAACCTTGTTGCAAACAGCACAGGTTTTGTCGGTAGGATGATGAGGCAGATTGGCATAGTTGGCCTGCTTCTGGTTGTCTCGATAACCTTTCAGATAGTTTTTATAACCTGTCATTGACAACAGTATACGCTCATACTCATCATATTTCGAAAACTCTATTTGCAAATAATTGTCAGTGCTTATTCATTGATCATGCTTAATCTGAGCCTGCCTGAGACATTCATAATTAAATGTGTGATAGGCATCCCTTATATATTTCCCCTACTATAGTCATATTTACTGCATGCCTGACACTCTCCGAGGACCTGAAGTGGAATGACTATGTCGAATCCATTGCTAAATCCGCTGCTATGAAAGTTGGCTCTCTGTGCAGGGCTCAGAAATTCTTTCCGCCTGAATCTATCCAGCACTTATATAAATCTACCATCCGCCCGTGTATTGAATACTGTTGCCACATCTGGTCGGGTGCCCTACTATTCTCCTCTGGCTTCTTGACAAAATACAGCGAAGTATCTGTAACGTGACTGCAGTCACTCTCCCACCGGCGTGACGTGGCTTGCCTGTGCCTCTTCTATAAATACTTTCATGGCTTCTGCTCTGATGAACTTAAATCACTGGTGCTCCCTAGGTGTGAGTTTACACGAGATACTAGATTGGCAACTAGGTCCCACTCTTTTACAGTGAAACCGATGAAATGTAACCGCAATTTTTACTCCAACAGCTTCTTTTCTCGCACTTCCCGCTTGTGGAATTCCCTTCCTCATGCTTGCTTTCCCGACACTATAAACTTCAGGAGTTTAAATGTAAGGTCAATTGACACCTCCTAACACACTAACCATCTCATTCTCTCCAACTCTCCCCCTATGTACATCCTAACTCGTCTATCGCCCTGTGTAACCCCCTGCGCTATAGTGGCAGTGGAATGCCTTGCTTGGGGTGACATTATTAAAAGAAAATGCATGCATCCATAATGTATATAAATGCCTTCTTTAAAACATTTTTATGATGATAATTATCATTCAAATAAATATATCGGTATATAACATAAAATTCTTTGATATTGTTCAGATATAAACCTCAGACTATGAACATGGTTGAACATTATTTTGAGAAATATAATATTGATTAGGTGCAAGCAGGCTATTCAGAGTTTTCTTTCATATGTAGCCAATTCTGTGGGGACAATATAAGTAACACGAAGACATGTACAAAATCATAGAAACCTGACTATAGATGAAATAATGATTATATGTAAAGATATTTTTCAAAAATACTATCACTTTTTCTATGTGCATATAAGTTTATGAGAATGATATCAATAAAGATCAACATATTAAGGAAGTCAAACAAACTTGATTAGTTATTGATCAAATACTAAACATTTCTAAGGATGTTTTTGCAGTTACTTTCATCTTTTTATTCTGTCGATTATGTTGACAACAAATATGAGGTTCTTAACACTATTACCGTTAATTTCATTTTCTAAGTTTAAAGTTAGTGATTGTATATATACGTCTATGAAAACATTTCCTGGTGTGTATTATGAATATTTATATAAAATATGAATAAATTGAACTGTACAGATATGCATAAAGTTAAACATAGTTATCGCTGTTTCACTCACGCACTCACTCACTCTGCTTCTATTTTTTTTAATCATTTCACCCCGAGCAAGGCAGAAATGTCACTGATAAGCTGGGGGCTATATAACTGTAAAAATATTAATTAGAAAAGAGTGAGGAGTACAAACTAGTTAGAAAGGAACAATAGAAAGCTGAGAATGCAGGTGCGATGACAGATACATAGGCGGAGAGAAAGGGTAGGATATAGTGGGGAGAGAGCTAGAGTCCAGTGGTTAATAGATGAGTATTGACATTGCATTTAAATTTCTGGAGGTTGTAGCCATCAGGAAAGCAAGAATACGGGAGAGAGTTCCACAGGCGGGAAGTGCGAGAGAAGAAGCTGCAGGAGTAGAATTTTCGTCTGCATTTGACTAACCTGACTGTGAATGGGTGGGACCCACTTGCCAGTCCGGTTGCACGAGTAAACACCTGTTGAGGAGGCACCAGTAACTTAAGTTCGTCCGAGCAGAAGCCATGAATGTATTTATAGAACAGAAAAAGAGAGGCCCCATTTCGACGGTGGGGAAGTGGTTGCAGTCGAGCCGCCAGATCAGTACCTATCACTTTACAGACTCTCCTTTGGAGCCTGTTGAGAACACTGAGAAGAACGGCAGGGACGCCTGACCATAAATGGCAGCAGTACTCCATGCACGGACGGATGGTTGACTTGTATATATGCAGGATCGATTCAGGCGGAAAAAACATCCTGGATCGGCATAGTGACCCAACATTCTTAGCAGTAGATTTAGCTATGGAATTAATATAGTGGTTCCATTTGAGGTCTGAGGAGAGGGTAAGGCCGAGGAGGTGTAGTGTATTGCTCTCAGGGAGAATCGCTTGGTCCATGCTTATGGGAGGCAGGAGAGGTTGCCTGTGATGGTTGACAGACAATAGCTTGGTCTTAGACGCATTGAAGTTGACAAGCCACTTCTTGTCCCAATTCACCACAGAGTATAGATCCCGTTCAATGGTCAGCAGCGAGATTATGTCTGTCCGCCACGACAGGTTTCTTATTGGTGCGGAAGTATATTGTGGTGTCGTCTGCGTAGATGCCTACTTGGGAACTGATCTCATCTGGGAGGTCGTTGATGAAAATAAGGAAGAGCGTCGGGCCCAGGATAGAGCCCTGTGGGACACCAGCATTCGTACTGTAGGATGAAGAGGCATGCCCATTCAAAACGACCTTCATTTTGCGGTTATTTAAAAAAGATTGAATTAGGTCAAGCAGGCGACCTGTAATACCGTGACCCCGTAGTTTGCATAGGAGGCCAGAGTGCCAAACCCTGTCAAAAGCCTTGGAGATGTCCAGAGCAACCGCGCGAGCCTCGTCAGTCTCATCAAGGGGCCTGGAGCATGTACTCCGTTACGGTTGTTAGCAAATCGGCTGTGAACCTGGTAAAGAAGAGTTTGTGCGCAGTAAGATGTTGGACTATTTCAGCATTGATTATGGCCTCGAATACTTTCCCAAATATCGGTAGAAGACTGATAGTACGATAGTTGGATGGGTCCGAGGGTTCACCACAATTCTTAAATACAGGATCTATCTATCTATCTATCTATCTATCTATCTATCTATCTATCTATCTATCTATCTATCTATCTATCTATCCTGATACTTCTTTTTTATAATACATACATAGAGATGCATATGCCACTCTATAATAATAGGCAAAAATACCCGTAATGACTATCATTAAAAAAGCATGACCATTGTTGAAGATTTTCCCCATGATTTTAGTTCTAGAGCTGGACAATGGTCAGTAAGTGACTCTCAGTATCTACTGCAGTGACGGGACCAAGTTGCTTTGTACAGAGCCTGATTTGTTTTACAAATTCTGTAAAAGTTGTTTGTGTGTTTTCATGGGATGCGTAAGACGGGGTAGGTTTCTAGAGGGTCTCTGACAGACCATGCATGCTAAATTAATACCATCGTAATACTGATTGGAGTCTGTCAAAAGTTTACAAATGTGTCTAACGATACCAGGCATTTGACAGACTTAATGTATGTACGTATGTAGTATATCACACATAAGTATAGCAGCCATGTCAGCAAATATAATTATGCATACATGCAAATATGGTTAGCCGGCTAGAGCGGTAAACTAAAACTAATAATACATAATTCATATGTGAATCCGGAAGAAGGAAGCAACGAAACGCCGAGTTGATCTTCGATAATTATTCTCAATACCGAACTTTTAACAGTTTCTGTTAAGTAAATATTGCTTTAGATAGGTACTGAGCACCTTATTTCGAAAAATCTTTTGATTGACATGCTTTAAATTATATCATTTTAAGTCTATCATACAATATTTTTATTACCTCTCTCTTTGTTTCTCTCACTCCCTGTGTGTGTGTGTGTGCGTGTGTAGAGGGTACACTCACACACACACACACACACACACACACACACACACACACATATATATATATATATATATATATATATATATATATATAACTTATTTTTTCAACAGATTTTCTTTTATTCAACTTTATTTGTTAACCAAAAAGTTCATTTCGTTGCTTGGATATTTTAGCCTCTAAGCATTTTAGAATTCCATAGAACATTTTCAAAGTGTTTTATTTGTGATGAGACTATCATATCATGCATTTTGCGTTTTTGATGGATTTTTATGCGATGTGTGTCTTGTCGGGATTTTCAAATGTTACAATTTAGAGAGTTAGAATTGGCTTACGAAAGCCGAAAAGTCTTAGAAGATATTTGACAACTGATGATCAAAGTTTTCGCGGTAAACAAAAGAATGGAATGGCATAGATAACAGAAATATAAAAATAAATATCTTGTACAAAATATTTTCTTTGATATTCAACAAAACCTGTATAATATAAGGACGCAAACATAGGCTCTATATATATATATATATATATATATATATATATATATATATATATATATATACGCGCGCGCGCGTGTGTGTGTGTGTGTGTGTGTGTGTGTGTGTGTGTGTGTGATAAGAGAGTTTAGTTGAAAAGCATGAAAATTGCTGCCTATCGTCATTTTTTGTTGACCAGAAGCATGGAAACCCAAAATTCATTTTGTGTTTTCGACATAATTTAAACAGTAGTAGTCCATGACATTCTATTACAAATTCACTTCATTCAACATTTAAAATCGACAAAGATTATTTATTTAAGGAATCTGGCTCGCGGAGAGGTTATTCGACGCCAATGAAGAAGTTAAAACATCGAGTGAGAGTCAATCAAGATGAAGATTAATGCCAATTTCCTTTTTTGTGTGGTTTTCCCCACTTGTCATTACTGTCTATTCTCATTTTGATATTTCCTGTTTCTTTTGCACTATCGTCCAACAAATATCACTCAGTTCTGCTGTAAAAAGGCAGTTTAATATCTAGAGAGCGCGTACAGACTCATTTTATATATATATATATATATATATATATATATGCAAGAGCATATATATATATATATATGCTCTTGCTCTCTCTCTCTCACACACACACACACACACAAACACACACACTTTCTCATTTATGCACGTACATGCATACAAACATATAAGCATATTTTTAAGGTTTATAAAGTTAAATTCATAAATATATAATATAAATTTGTCAGCGGAAGCACTTACAATTTCACGTACCGCTTATTCTTATACCGGCATAATTATACTGATAATTTATCTTACTTACATGGAAGTATATGAACACACGCGTTCTCGTGCGCGCGCGCGCACACACACACACATACATACACACGCGCACATTTAAACCTGTGTGCTTGCATATGATAACACTTACACACTATTTACAACAGAACAGACAAGATGTCTGAAGATTGCTAACCGACCGATTAGTCTTGAGTTTTCAGAGTAATCATTCAATTGAGCAATTTCCCCAATCACAAGAGCCCAAAAGAAATCTGTTATTTGAATATAAGAAGTTCCTTGTCAGTCATCTCTACATTTATATATTTAATTCGGCGCATTGATTTTATTTTACCGGCTGCTCAGTACAGTTGGGTCAGTTGGGCATTGTCTGTTAGAAAAAGAGCACTATGACGAAATTCACTTTACCAGAAATTTTAGGGCTTAGATTTCGTGCTTGTAACTCGAAAGCTAACATATCAGAGTGTTTGGATGTCAATCAGTGGAACGTGGGATTACGAAGGTGTTTGGAGTGGTCAATAGTGACGGTTATGCCTTCTTTCGTATTCTCCTAGAGATTCGGACTCAACACCGAGACGTACATCAAGCGCCTTGAAAAAGTAGTACTACTTTGGGTCAAGAGTGTGGCTGTTAAAAAACCTTAAGTCTAGCAACATGTTTCTGCACCCTAGTAGGTGAACATAGGCATGACTGTCAGACATTTTCTGTGGCTACATCACCACTTACATTTGGCCACCTAACTCTCCAGACTGCAAACCCCTTTATTATTACGTGTAGGATGCAGTTGAGCGAGAGACCAACAAAATTTCTTGTACAACCATAAAGGCAAGGATTATGAGAGCATTTACCAACTTAAACAAGGGAACAGTCCAGAAAAGATGCAAAAGATTCCGAAGTCATCGGAAATTTGTGGTTAAAGCCTATAGCTGTTTTATTGAATAAATTTACTCATTAGTATTCTAAGATATTCATACGTAACTTTGATAAATATATATGTTAAAATGAGTTGTCAGTGATATTTTCAATTTTGTGCAATTTAGACGGCAATTCATCCATCGCACCCTGTATATATGAAATTAAAAATGGTAATTGAATAGCAATATGTGAAATAAAAAACTGCTTCGCGTTTCATCATTTTAAAGGAAATCGTTTCATTAAAAGAATCTTGTATGTGTATAAAGTAATATTAAAAAAAACAATAGTAATAAATATAAAAATAAAAGCGGTAGAAATATTAATAAGGTCCGCTATTTTATGCTGTGGTGATAATGACCGAGTAAAAGCGATGGACCGGATGTTTGCACTCTCACGACAAAAAGGCAAATGACCAAAAGTCGTCGTTGCGCATCCGGGTTCGCGCAGATGTTCTGGTTGAAAAATAAAAAATAACCAAATATCAAATTTCCATTTCGCGTGCCTATGCGAATTTTGCTTATCAGCCAATGGGAAGCCCAGAATCAAATACAAGTGTGAAATTTTAAACAAGCTGCTTTGATCCAAAAAGCAGATATAAAAAGCGATACAGAAAGCACCCAGCAGACAGACTGACGGAGACAGACGAGCAATTAGTATCTCCCTTGACCAAGTCAAGCGGCTACTACGTTCGCCTCCCTTCACCTCTCCTTACCTTACCTGTCTCAAAACTACTTACTGACCGACATCAAAGACATTCTTCATTTACACGCTCCCACATTCCTGAACATTGATTCTCTTTCAGCATATTATTTGCCATAAACATTTTAACCTCTGTTGGACTTATATTCAAGTATTACTGTAATTGTAAAAACATTAATTGATATGTGTATATATAAAAATGTTATTTTTCTACTCAAATTGCTTTTCTTGATTTTATAATCATTTTATGACTTATAGCAGGCTATCTACCACAAGGCCAAATTCCGTTAACCTGCAACGGTATACAATTACCCTTCACTAGAACGGTATCCCACTACTACTAGAAAAATAGGTAAGCAATCCCCTATAATGCATCTAGAGATAAATCGAGCATCAAAATATTGATAATTCAAAATTAAATCTAAGCGTGTCTGTATTATCAATGTTTATCGATTAAGAATTTAAAAGAAAGTTTGTTGTATTTTGTTCTACGCCTATACATATATATAAGTATCATTTGATATCCTGTATATAATCCATTCATACATCCTTACAGGCACGTACATCCTTGTGCAAATTAATTGAAACAACTGCTTTAGTTTCTTTTGTTTCACGATACGATCAATTTTAAACCCAATGGATTACAGGGTGTAACCGACTTTTATTTTTTCTTCATATTAGGTCATTTACAGTGGTGTGCATAAATATGAATCTATTTTCGGGTTGTATGATGAAATTTGTTTGGCCTTGAAAAATACGGCATCTCCTGCGATTGCATCAGATTTTTATTATTTCCAGACACTATTATCTCGGCTGTCGATTAACTATCCTACCGCCATTGTTTACGATAGACGATACTCCAAGGAAGCGTACGAAAATTGTAACGCTGCACGAACACACTGGCAAGCCTTACAGAGAGATCGCGGATATTACTATCAGCTTTTCAACTGTCAGTCCTGTTATCAAGGTGAAGAAACAAAGTGAATCCATCAGTCTAAAACGTAGAGTAAAATGCCTTCGGAAGTAAAAAAACAACACCAAGAGACGATGTATACCTGCTCATGGAAAATGTGAAAGATCCTAGGAAGATATATGCATACACTCCACCCACGTCTATTGAACAGGTGAAGAGGCTCGTCCCTTGTTTCCTGTTTAGGATGCGGTTTATGGTTTTCTCTTTTCCAATCTTAACACTCTTTTCTTTTTCTTTTTCAATTGGAGTAAGACTAAACTATCGCTTGGTTCACACTCCACCCACGTCTATTGAACAGGTTAAGAGGCTCATCCCTTGTTTTCTGTTTAGGATGCGATTTCCGGTTTTCTCTTTTCCAATCTTTTCACTCTTTTCTTTTTTTTCAATTGGAGTAGATAGACTAAACTATCGCCCGGTTCACATTCCACCCACGTCTATTGAACAGGTGAAGAAGCTTATCCCTTGTTTCCTGTGTAGGATGTGGCTTGCGGGTTTTCTCTTTTCCAATCTTCTCACTCTTATGCAGCCCCCTGCACATCAGTGGCGTTACCGCCTTGCTTAGGGTGATATAAAAAAAACACGCTTGCGTTAAACAAATAGCAATTTCAGGGTAAAAAGAATGATAAACAAAGCAAAGAAATCGACAAATTTAACACACTCACACATATACATATAAAATAAACTAAAGTAATAATAATAATAATGATAATAATAATAATAATAATAATAATAATAATATAATAATAATAATAATAATAATAATAATAATAATAATAATATTATTGTTAAAAACCAGAAGGAGAAAACTTGTCTATTAATTGATATGGCTTGTCCAGCGGATTGTAACATAGCAATCAAGGAATTCGAAAAACTGTCAAAATATAAAGACCTGGAAATTGAAATAGAAAAAATGTGGAAATTGAAAACAAGAGTTGTGCCAGTGATAGTAGGTGCACTTGGAATGATAAAAAATGGAACAAAACAACACATTGAAAGAATCCCTGGAAACCCCAGCTTAAGAGATATACAAAAAATTGTCTTATTAAGTACAGCCCACACACTAAGGAAAACTTTATCTATGTAATGCTGGGGATGATAGGGAAGGATAGAAAAACATGAAATGGAGCCATAACAACACGCCACTACCTGCCTTAGGTCTCCCCGCAGACTTGGTTGGTAGTGAGACCAAAGCAGAAATCGAAATATGATGAAAAATGACATAATAATAATAATTAATGTCACTTATTGATTTATGTAAAATTATATTATCCAGCGTATATTAAAACAAACACAAATTATGTCAATAAAGAGCTACATCTTAATCTGGCGTAATAATTATTATGTTAGAAATGTTATTATTGTTAGAAGTAATTTAAATTTACCATACTTAACTTATCACAGCTCGATTCACAGTGTTGTGATTTCATAGATCAAACATTATGCATGAAAAAATCTCATGTGCATTGTGGTACAGTGGATATCGGCTCGGAACTAGAAGCCGGGGAGCCGAGTTGGAATTCCAGCTGAATCCATTGTATTCACTTACGCGCAAATACCCTTGGGAAAGGTATTAATCCGTCTATTCCTTCCATTTATGGATTAAATAGCAGGACAGATTGGGTTCTATAGCCTTGGTCGGCAACCAGTCTACCGCAGAAAGCAATGGCAACCTACTGCGGGATAATCTTCTGCCCAGTCAGTCATGTCTCTTTCGAGACATGATCGCCCAAGCGTGTATCACGTATGGCACTTAACTGACTGATTAGGTTATGTATATACTGACCCAGCTCCGTACATTCATATCTACTTGCATAGAATCGCAAACGTCTACATATAGATACAGTCTCTGATATATGTATAATTTCTTCTTCTTCTTCTTCTTCTTCTTCTTCTTCTTCTTCTTCTTCTTCTTCTTCTATGTAACGTGTACCTACAAGACCTTGATGATCACAACTCTCCATAATTTCCCATCCTTTACAACTTGTAATAAATTTAGTCTTTTATAACTCCCAAACCTTCTTTCTCTGCTATCTGTTTACTCACTTTCGATAAACGGTTTCCTTTGCTCCTTTTGTTTTTAATTTATTTTGAGAGCGTCAAGTTTTCCAATCATTCTCTTCTCTATATGACACGTAGACATTTCGGACGTTGAGTATAAGTGTATTTTGGTTTTCATTTTCTCTAGAACTTGGTCGTTGCTCTCATGATAGATCCATGGTATTCTCAGCGTCCTTCTGTTGAACCTGATTTCTGATTATTGAACATTGTTATTGACCTGTGATGGGATTGTCTTGTATTTACTGCTATATAGGAAGACTGTTATTGCATAAGAGTTCAGTACTCATTTGTTTGTTTCTAACGATTTTTTTTTCTGTTTCTGAATCAAATACTTAACATTTTGAAGACTGATTTTGCTATTACAATGTGCATTTTAATTTCAGTACCACTCTCCGTAAAACAGTCTTTATATATATTTAAATTGTTGCATTTGTGTGGTATCGAATTTGTAATGAAAATTTAGGGCTGTTCCTTTACAATTGTTGTTTAATCTTTTCTTCTCGGTTTTTCTTTACTACCTTCTGTAGTATTTATGGTAGATTCATTTCAGAAAGGATACTTATGTCCATATGTGAAAGATTTTATATGTAACATTGCATATATTTTCAGAATTATTGGATAGATATAGAATCTTTCACATCAACACATACCCATCCTTTCTGACACGTTCAGTTTGATGCTCCTTCATAAATTCTTCATTTCATCGTAGAATTACAGCAAATTAAGATAATGCACCAAGTTTTGCACAAGCTCACATTGTAGACAATCTTCTTTATGACCTGGTGTCATATTTAGAGTTAATAATTTTTTTTTCCAGTAATTTCAAAGTACCAGTGCATTTTGTTTTAGCTTTTCGGACAGATTCTGCTCTGGGCATGCACTACCGGTTTGGATGGTTAAAATACAGTCGCTTGCACAGTTTTTAGTTGAACAAGATTCCTACCCAATCGTGTTTATCCTTGTATACATTCTACATTCTACACTAATTTTATACATTCGTCATGTAATTGATTGTCTCATCTCTATGTTCACGCATTTCACATTTCCTATATTTTATATATTAAGGCTTTTTTAAAGAGTGTTGAAAAATTCTTGGCCCGACCCAGAAGTTCTTCCTCTACAATAAAACAAAAAATGAAGCAAACAAAACCTAGTGCCTTCTAATTTGTTCAAAGATAAGAATTAGGTCAGGTTAATAAATTTTCAGCAGCTCTGTCTATGGTTTCTTTTCTATTAATATCATTTCCACAGTTCTCTGTAAGTTTCTCTGACGTAGCCAAGTTTAAGAGATATTTTGTCTTGTCTCGATTGTCTTTAAAATGTCTATATCATTGTCTTTAAGCCCATTTTCGAGTTCTTTTTGTGTGTTCTTCGGTTTATGTTAATTCTTCTGTTCGCGTTGTTAAGTAGCTTTTCCTTGTTTACTGTTGTGTAATTCCAGTTGAATTCGTCGCAATTATATACACACAAATACCCTTGGGAAAGGTATTAATCCGTCTCTTCCCTCCAATTATGGGTCAAATAACAGGACAGATTGGGTTCTATAGCCTTGGTTGGCAACCAGTCTACCTCAGAAAGCAATGGCAACCTACTGCGGGATAATCTTATGCCCAGTCAGTCATGTCTCTTTCGAGACATGATCGCCCAAGCGTGTATCACGTATGGCACTTTAACTGACTGACTCTTCGATGTTCTTGATTGCAGAGTAGACGAAGATCATCGATGAAAATGGATTGTTATGCTTCCTTTTCATTTTACGTATTATGACCATTGTTTTTTTGTTCTTTCAGTTACCTTTTTAGTTCTTTTCTGGCCCAATTACAGAATTCTTCTTCTTCTATCTACTATGTCCCATCAGGACGCAGGCGATCATAGCTTTCCACGTCTGCCTATCCCTGGTGGATCATAGCACAATTTCTCCTGCTACGCCACCCAAACTCCGCTCTGACATCCACCTGCGTAGGCCCTTCAAATATGTTATCCGCTGCTCTCCACTGTCTCTTTCTCCTGCTATCTAACCTGTGAGTATCAGATTCCCCAAGCCGTCCTTCCTCATTACATGTCCTAAGAACTTCAGCTGTCTATTCCTGATGCTCAGTATACATTTCCTTTTCGTTTCCATCCTTTCTAAAACCTCATCATTGTTCACATGCTCGATCCATGATATCCGCAGCATCCTTTTAAAGAACCACATTTCAGTTGCTGTAAGTTTTTTCTTCATCTTTATTCACTACTAAATTGAAGGACAGATCAATCTAGTATTTTCCTTCTTTATTTCTAGTGAAATTTTCCTGTCTCTTAATACTCAGCTTAGCTTCTGAAATGCGTCCTTGACTATTCCAATTCGCCTTAGGATCTCAGTGTTGCACTTTCTGTTTTCCGTTAGAACACTTCCCAAGTACTTAAATTTTTGTACTTTCTTGATTTTAGTATTCTCAACCTGTAATTGGTGTTTTGAGCTCCTCCGTTAGCTGATGACCATACATTCGGTTTTCTTGTGGTTTTTGTGTAGTCCTTTCTTTTGATTTTCTTCATCTATCTTTTTTAGAAGGTCTTGTAGTTTTTTTTCTGTGTCTGCTATCAGCACTGTATCATCTGCGTATTTTAAGTTGTTCAGATTGTGACTACCAATGACGAATTCTGGATTAACTTTTAGGGTCCTCAGAATAGTCTCGCTGTACAAGTTAAATGGATCTGTTGAAAAGAGACATCCTAGTCTTACGCCTCTTTCTATCTTTATATATCTGCTGAATTCGTTTCCTGTCCGTATGCAAGCAATTTGTAAAAGTTTCTTATTATTCTGATGTCTTTGCCAAATATGTCGAAGTTACTGAGCATTTCTATCAGTTCCTTGTGTCTTACTTTGTCGAACGCCCTGGCATAGTCTACAAAACACAGGTAAACTTCCTTTTTCATTTGTATCACCCTTTCTGATAGCATCCTAAGCATAAATATTGCATTCCTTGTTCCAGTGTCTTTGACAAAACCTCACTGTTCTTGTCCTATGTCCGGTCTGATTCTGCTTCACGCTCTATTCACCAGGATTCGGACAATTAGTTTCATTATGTGGCTCATCATACTGATTGATTGGTGGAGTTCGCATTCGATTACATTTGACTACTTAGGCAGAGCTATGAAAATTCATTTGCTTTGGTCATCTGGTATTATACCATTGTTGTAGATTTCATTTATTATTTCTGTAATTTTCTCTATGCCAAAACCTTCTAAGGCTGTCAACATCTTTATTACATTGCCGTCTGGTCCAACTACCCTGTTCCCATTTAGTTTGGCCATTGCAGCTTTCACTTCGGATTTTAATATTTCCGGTACGTCATCATCTTTTACTCTCATGTCGTGGAAGAGCTCTTTTATATATTCTTCCCATTGCTGGAATATTTTTCTTTCTCCAATGTGATCGTTCTATACTTGAATTTTATACATCCTGTTGATGAGCATGTTCTTTGTCCTGTCAGTTCCCTTATTTCTTTATGCATTTCTCTTTTAATAGATCTTGCTCAGTCTCTCTTTTGCACATTTGTTGTTGAGCCTTTCTTCTTTAGCCTGTCTGCATTTGCTCCTTATTTCCTTGTGTAGTTTCCTGTATTCCGTTTCATATCTTGGCATAGTTTTCTGTCTCCTTTGCATCATGTCAAAACTCTCTTCAGTCACCAATTCGTTTTTTTCTTCTGTGTCTGATTTCCTCTGGAACCATGTTGTTTGCCAATATCAATAGCGCCTTTTTAATTGCGGCTCATATCGAATTTCCATTTCCCGTTTGTTCTTCGTATTTGTTTCTAACAGTGTCAGTGTATTTTTTTGCAGGTTGAGGTCATACAGGAGCGTCTTGTACTTCACTCTGTGTGCTGCCCTAAGCTTCTTTAGTCTTCAGAGTTTCACCCTTAGTTTGCAGAGAACTGGAAGGTGGTCGCTTCCACAGACGACACTTGGATAGGTTTTGCATTAAACCACTGCATTTCTGAAGTTCTTGTTTATATAAAGAATTACCCGATGTAATTCACAAAAAACTGCCTACATATTTAGTCTATTGTATATAGTTCGCTTTCTAGTATTTTCCAGTTATATCGAAATGTTTTTGCTATTTTATTGAATTTCTCTCTGTTTGATGGAATCTTCTTATAAAATGCTGATGTATTCATTTTTATAATAGTCCTTAACACTTTGCAATTGTTTAGTAAAATTAATTTTGTTTTTGACTTCTACATTTGCTGATTATTAGTGTTATATATTTGATGGCACTAAGTACCTTAGATTTAGGTCGTCTATATAAGCGTCGTTGTATAGTTTTTTATTTTGTGTTTTTCTTGACAAAGATTTCAAAAACATTCCCTCCATCACCATTTCTTTTTGATTTGTGAATTATTATTATGTCATTTTTCATCATAATTCAATTTCTGCTATAGTCGCACTAGCTACCAAGTCTGCGGAAATACCTAAGGCTGGTCGTGGTGTGTTGTTATGATTCCATTTCATGTTTTTTTCCATTTCATGTTTTTTCTATCTTCCATAATGACAATTAACATCAGCCTTAGGATGATGCATTTTGTGGGGGTTGAGATGTATTATCATCTTAAAATCCATTCGCTTAATGTCAGCGCTATGGTCTAGTTTAAGATAAAATAGATTATTATACACTACCTTTTTTATTTTGTAAATCCACATTTATTATTTTTTAGTTCATGCGAAAGAGATTAAGGAGAGAAACAAACAGGAAACGCCATCAGAGAAACTCCTTGAAAGATTTCTAGTGAGATATTCAAACATTTGAAGGTGACAGTATCTTTTGCGTGATTTAGTTAAATTGTACTTTTCTAGAGTTATATGTTATATCTAAAGAAATTTATTATCCTCTAGGAGATTTTGAAAATTCCATTGTCTTCAGGGTCTATTAATAATATAACACACACATTTTATATGGATAATATTCTCCGTAAAGTGTGAACTGTACTTTGTATTTGTTTAAGGTATCGACCGCTATGAATCCATTCAATAAGATTATTGGAACCTTTTCCAATCAACCAGAAGGCTTTAACTAGAATTACTAAGGTCCTCATGGGAAACAGTTTTGTGATTTTTATTTCAAAAACAATTTACCTGTCCTATTTGTTCGTATTTTCTTAGTATTATTTATTATTTCTTCTCTTTTAGTTATTATTACTGGTTGTTATCATTTTTCTATGTTATTCTTGTTTATTAATTTTTATTATTTTTTCTTCTTATTATTATTTTTCTTCTTCTTCTTCTTCTTCTTCTTCTTCTTATTATTATTATTATTATTATTATTATAGTTTTTCTCCTGTTTCTTTTTTCTTCTCCTTTTACTTCTTATTTTTTATCTTCTAATTTTATTCTTATTTTCTTCTTATTCTTATTTTTATTTTTGTTCTTATTTTTCTTATCATTATTATTTGTCTTTCACTACTTTTTCTTTTGTTTTCTTCAACTTCTTCTCATTATCATTATGTTATCATTTTTCATCATATTTCAATTTCTGCTATGGTCACACTACCAACCAAGTTTGTGAAAAGACCTAAGTCAGGTCGTGGCGTGTTGTTATGTCTCCATTTCATGTTTTTTCTATCTCTCCTATCATCCCTAGCGTTACATGAACAAAGTTCTTCTTAGTGAGCGGGCTGTACTTAACAAGACAATTTTTTATATATCTCTTAAGCTAGGGTTTCCAGGGATTCTTTCAATGTATTGTTTTGTTCCATTTTTTATCATTCCACGTGCACCTACTATCACTGGCACAACTCTTGTTTTCAATTTCCATATTTTCTCTATTTCAATTTCCAGGTATTTATATTTTGACAGTTTTTCGAATTCCTTGGTTGCTATGTTACAATCTGCTGGACAAGCCATACCAATGAATATGCAAGTTCTTTCTTTCTGGTTTTTAACAATAATGTCCGGCCTATTTGCTTCAATTTTTCTGTCTGTGTAGATGGTGTAATCCCATAGAATGGTGACATTTTCTATTTCTGTAACTGTTGTTGTTGTTGTTGTTGTATTTGCTTGTATTGTTTTTTATACCTTTTAAAAATTGTTTTACCAATTTTGTGAAAATCTTTATACAAAATACGTTATTCACGAGAAACATTTTTATTTATACTGGACATGAAGCGACAATATTATGAAATATTATTGGAATTATAATACATGAGCAGAGTAATTTGAAAATAATTTCACAATAATAATATCAGTTAATTATTTATTTGAAATAATTTAACAAATTACCTTCGATATAAGGTCCCTGTAGGTATATTTATGATTTCTGTATTCAGAGCGATTTCAGCATAATTATCGTTTCGATTGGATTGAAAAAGACCAAGTTCCAAAACCAGAGCTCGAAAAATAATCATTGCAAGTAAAAAAAAAAAGTGCAAATGAATAGAAATTATGCTTGTGGCTAGTTTCTCATTTTTTACATATATTTTTCAAATTTCTGCTTTTAATATTATTTTTATATTTTTTATTCTCTATTAGGGGCTCTTACTTGGGAGAGAACTTGCAAAGGGTAGAATCACAAATGATCTTATTTGTATCACAGATCATTTGTATTTTTCCTTCTAACTAACTCACCCGATATCTTAGCTATATGTGAGACTAACCTTGACCCTTCTATCCCCTCTTCAGAGCTGTTCGTTCCTGGTTACCTTCCTCTCTTCAGGAAGGACTCCAATGTCCATATGCATGGGCTTGGTGTATATGTCAGCGAACAACTCCCCCTAGCCAGGGTCACATCTCTTGAATCCCTTGATCATTCCTTCATGTGCTTCCGTCTCTCACTTCTAAGCTCGGTTAGCTATCTCTTCTTCCTCTACCGCTCCCCCTCCTCCTCTGACTGTAAGGTACTTGATAGCATCTCTACTAATATCGACAGGGCCATTTCTTCTCACCCATCTGCCCATATATTTGTGTTTGGCGATTTTAACGCCCACCACACCAAGTGGCTTGAAAACTCAGCCACCGACCTTGCTAGGATCCGCACCATGCACTTTCAATAGCCCAAGCTCTAACGCAAGTGGTGGACTTCCCCACGCGTTTCTCTAAAAACCTAACGGAAGGGACTCTTTACTCGACCTTTGCTTTACCTCCATCCCAGACTCCTGCACTACCAGGCAACTCTGCCCCCTCGGAAACTCTGACCACACCGTGGTCTCCGTAAACATATCAATCTGCACTAACTCTACCTAAGAAAACCAGACCAGCAGAATATCATACTGCTACCAAAGAGCCGACTGGGACTCGTTCAGGGACTTCCTCTGCGACGTCCCCTGGAACAACGTCTTCGATCTTCATGTCGGAGACTGTGCCTCCGAAGTCTCCTCTTGGGTTAAGGCTGTCATCGATGCTTTTATCTCGGCCAGGAAATTCCAACTAAAACCAAATTCGTCCCCCTGGTTCTCACCCGCTTGCTCGGCCGCCATTGCCCACCGGAACCATTTCTTCCGGCTCTATCGAAGCTGCTCGTCGAACCAAAACAGGCGCCTTTTCACCTCAGCACGGAACAAGTGTAAAAAAGTACTGAACGAAGCCAAGAGGGCGTTTGCTACCATAATTAGGCAACGCATAGCATCCTCTAAGTTTGGCTCCAAAGATTACTGGCGTCTCTGCAAAAACGTGCTCAGCAGGAACAAGACTTCAATACCCCCACTAATCAATGAATTTGAAGTTCTCACCTCCCCAGCCGACAAGGCTGAATGCTTTGCCCGTAGATTCTCAACCAATTCGACACTGGACTCGTTAGGAATACCTACACCAGACTTCCCACCCAGAACTAAGGCTCAACTAAATAACGTCCACATAACACCCTCGCTGGTCGCCAAGATAATTGCACAACTTGACCCACACAAAGCGAGCGGCGGCGACGGAATACCAGTCATAGTACTGAAGAAATGTGCCCCAGAACTTTCCTCTGTCCTCTCTAAACTCTATAACCTCTGCCTATCTGCTTCCTGCTTTCCTGCCTGTTGGAAGTCCTCCTGCGTAGTACCTATATTTAAGAATTCTGGCGAACCCTCAGACCCCGCCAATTACCGTCCTATTAGTCTCCTTCCAATCTTTGGCAAAGTTTTCGAAGCCATTATCAACGCCGAGGTGATTCAGCATCTTATGGCCAACGGGCTTCTCTCTGACAAACAGTACGGGTTTCGCTTCACCAGGTCTACTGCTGATATGCTAACGACCATTACCGAGTACATATACCAGGCACTCGACAAGAATGTTGAAGCCCGAACCGTTGCCTTGGATATCTTCAAAGCATTCGACAGGGTCTGGCATGCTGGCCTCTTGTGCAAACTGCGGAGCTATGGGATAACTGGACATCTGTTTGACCTCATCCAGTCTTTCCTCTCTAACCGCACATTGAAGGTGGTATTAAATGGGCATGCCTCCCAAAACTACCATACGAACGCAGGCGTCCCTCAAGGTTCCATCCTAGGTCCCACGCTCTTTCTGATCTACATTAATGATCTCCCCGACACCATTAGATCCCAAGTTGGCATGTATGCCGACGACACAACAATCTACTCTCGCATCGATCAGAAACCAGGTCTGGACGACAAAGTGAACCTCGCTGCCGTACTTGAAAGGGACCTCCAATCCGTAGTGGCCTGGAGTAGGAAATGGTTGGTAAATTTCAATGCCTCTAAAACAAAGCTGTTATCAACTAACCACCATAGACAATCGCATCTACCTCCCATTAGCATGGGACAGGCTAACCTCCCAGAGAGTAAAATACTACGCCTCCTTGGCCCTCGGCGGACCTCAAATGGAACGACTATATTGAATCCATTGCCAAATCTGCTATGAAAGTCGGCTCCCTGTGCAGGGCCCGGAAATTTTTCCCACCTGAATCTATTCTGCACATATACAAATCTACCATCCGCCCGTGTATTGAATATTGCTGCCATATCTGGTCGGGTGCCCCTGCTGCTCTCCTTGGGCTTCTTGACAAAATACAAAGGAGGATCTGTAACGTGGTTGATACTGACTTGGCAGACCGGCTGCAGCCGCTTTCTCAGCGGCGTGATGTGGCTTCCCTGTGCCCCTTCTACAAGTACTTTCATGGCTTCTGCTCCGATGAGCTTAGATCACTGGTGCCGCCTAAGCACGAATTTACAAGAGATACTAGATTAGCAACTAGGTCCCACCCTTTTACAGTTAAACAAATAAGATGTAACCGTAAATTCTACTCCAACAGCTTCTTTTCTCGCGCTTCCCGCCTGTGGAACTCCCTTCCACAAGTCTGCTTTCCCGACAGTTACAATCTCCAGGTGTTTAAATGTAGGGTCAATAGACACCTCCTATCACACTAACTCCCAACTATTCTCAGAACACTCTCATCTACCCAACCCTCATTCTCAGTATCCTTACACGCCTATCACCCACCCTCTGACATTTCCTACATTTAATCAGCCTTTCTCCACTCTACGTAGCCCTCTGCGCAGTAGTGGCAGTGACATGCCTTGCTCGGGGTGAAACGCTTATAAAAAATTAAAAAAAAATTCTAAGATAACCCCTTCACAGTGTCGAATCTCTTTTCTGAGTGCTGTTACTCTCATGCACTCTTCCTTACTTGTTCGTTGGAGCTGTTGTCATGTATCCTGGATAATTGTTGCGTTGTAGGGTAGTATTTATACTGACAATTTCCTGTTCGTATGTCTCTTAGTCGCCGCTTATGACTTTTGCTCGATGTTGCAAGCAGCAGATTATCCCTTTCTGTACATTGTATGGATGGTGGAAGTTAAAGTTGAGGTATTGTCGGTTAAATGTTGGCTTGCGATATACGGATGTGTTGAACCTCCTCTCTGTTCGTGATATTAGTGCATCCAGTATTGCTAGATTATTGTCACTCTTTTTCCATTGTGAACAATACTGATGACCTTACTGAGTTCACATGGTCCTGTAGCTCTTAGCTCTCTTCTTAGTATGGCCAGAGTATGAAGGTGTCATCAATGTATCTCAGCCATAGACTTGGCTTTAGAGCTGTGGATTCTAATGCGTATTCCATGTACATGTTAGCTAATGATGGTGATAATGGCGATCTCATTGCTAAGACTTCATCCTTTCGATATGTGTCTGATCCCATTCTGTAGTGTCTTTGTGTAAAGAAAGTCAGCATCAACATCAAGTTTTCTAGTGGAATGCTGGTACATTCTCCTAAGGATGTTTCGGACAACCGATAGTGCCTCCACCTTCGTGAATAAACTCACCACATCCAGGCTCACCATTTAATTGCATTAAGTGGGAGCACCTTTGAAAAGTTTCACGAAATGGGCGGAGTTTCGAACATATGATGGTACATTTCTTATCAGCGGGTCAATTATATCTACAAGGAAGCGGCTCAAAGGGTGGCAAACCAAATCTTGTCTGAATACCGTATTTGTGAATCTTAGATAGACCTTACATGTAAGACAGAATGCTGTAGCTTTGAGACAACTGCCTGTATGCTTTAGGTTGGAAGTGATTCTTGCTCTTAATTAGTATCTGCGATAGCTGTTATTCAGTTTTCAATGTGAGGTCTTTCTTTACTTTACTATAGCTACCACTTCTAATGAGATCTTTCCGTCTCTTGGTGTATTCTGTCTTTATCAGCTGGTAGTATGATGATGCTCTCATTCCACTGTAGAAGTCTGATTGCAAGCCCCTCCTCCATATTCTGTCTCACTTTCCATCTTAGCTCATCTGCCTCAACCTGAGGGATGTTCAAATATGGTACCCGCCTGATGTTGCAAAGTTGAAACCTTTGTTGACCACTGATTCTTCAGTGGCACTCATCTGATGCTAGTCATCTCTATATTTTTGGTATATCGGGTCCGTACCGATTGTTCAGTATTTGATTATACTTCTGAGATGTGGTAGTATTTACAATATTTATATTGTTCGAACTACTGCCATGTTTACGACGTGTTGGCCGTTTTACTGCTTTCTTCGGGTGTTAAGAATTTCGAACCAAAACCTTTATGACAATCACTAGGTTAAATTATTCTCATTCTTATTCCTTGTGCTAAGCTACTTCTGATAACCGTGTAGTTATTTATTTAACTCTCTAAGTTATTTGTTCACCACTGTTGTAGCTTAGTTTTGAATGCACAACTCTTTGGTTAAACTCCCTTGAAATAACCAATAGACATATAGACATGTCCTTGAGTTCATCAGCATGTAAATTTCTGAGACTTGAATGTCTCAGTAGCAATTTTTATCAGAGCTCATATTGCAATCTTTGATTTTCTTTAGAATTTTTTTACTAATGATTTTCTCTACCACACCGCATTACTGGATCCCATATATCCGTACTGACCATGTCTTCCTGTATGTAGACATACTAAACCTGTTTGGCAAATTGTGTGGCTGTATGGTTTTGCATTCAGAGTTTTCCTTCACCTAAACCGGTTAGAACCCAAAACTATGTTTTGCTATTTACCCATACCTTGCGATGATAAGATGGTTATTTACATCTTTCAATGATAATTGCACGTAAATGAACGTAATTGACGAGAATTCAAACATGTCGCATTCTACAGTCTGGGCCGGTATGCATCACTCCGCCGTATTTTAATGATAACCCATTAATAATCAACAAAAATACGTGTTTAAAACAAGTTTCAATAATTTGTAATTTGGAGTACGATAAAGTAAATGACAATGAAAGAGCGCACATAATATGCATGGGTTATATACACAGGAACCAAGTTAAGATTTACGCCATGGTTCTTGAAATATATAGATTATTGATTAGAAAGAGAATTATTCTCATTTCCCTAGAAATAAACTCAGAGAAAATGATGGATGGCTTGGGTTGACAGGTGAACGTGAACAGTAACTAATTCAACATAGCTGTGTGAGAGTTCATTGAATAGAGAATACGATACGAATCCACCGAAAATTGATTCAGCTTATCAACATTCCAAAGAGAATGTGAGATTTCCTTATATGATATTTTAAATAATCACTTCATGCATAGAGAAAAGGTTGAAAAAAGGAGTTAAAAAGTACAGACAGAGAGATAAAAAGTGAGAGAAAAAAGATAGATAATGAATTAACTATATATATATATATATATTCCTTTCACAGTCTATCTATCTATCTATCTATCTATCTATCGATAGATAGATAGATAGATAGATAGATAGATAGATAGATATAGGAAAAAGAAGATAGATATAAAAAATTAAGAAGTGATTCCACGCGACACTAAACTTCACAATCAGAGGCCTTGCTAGAAGATGCATTTTATCAACATACACAGCACGATCGATCGTGCGATCGATCGAATGTAATTGATCCCGACCTGATCGCTCAGCCCCAATCACTTTCTCACCGACGTAATGTGGCGTCCCTCTGTCTCTTCTATAAATACTTTTACGGCTTTTGCTTCGATGGCCTAACCCTAACCCTGGTGCCTCATCTACATGAATTTATTCAAGTTACTAGACTAGCAAGTAGCGTCCAACCTTTTACACTGAAACCAATCAAATGTAACTGATAGTTCTACTCCATTAGCTTCTTTTCTCGCCCTTTCTGCCTGTGGAATTTATTTCCGTATACTTGTTTCCCTGACAGCTACAATCTCAAAGAATTTAAATTGCCATCTCCTATCTCATTGACTCTTATCCTTTCTCTAACAACCCTTGGATCATGTTTTTTTTTCCTTTGTCTACTCTGTTCTGCAGCTCTCTTCACCAGGGTTCACATCCTTCTCTTAACCATTTACGGACACCCCTTCTAACTTGTCCCTCTTCCTCAATATTCCCCTCTTATGTACCACCCTGCGCACCGTGGCAATTTTGCCTTGCTTGGATTGAAATGATAAAAAAAGGTAGGTATACAATGAGTGCAACTGATGTATATATATATATAATTGTTTGAATATATATATATATATATATATATATATATATATATATATATATATATAATCATATCACCCCGTGCAAGGCGGTAAGGCCACTGGTGTGCCGGGGGCTACGTAAGAATATAGTTCAGTCTATCTACTCCAATTGAAAAAAAAAAAAGGAAAAGTGAAAAGATTGGAAAAGAGAAAGCCGGAAACCACGTCCTAAACAGGGAACAAGGGATGAGCCTTTTAACCTGTTCAATAGACGTGGGTAGAGTGTGAACCGGCCGGTCGTTCAGTCTATCTAGTCCAATTGAAAAAAAATAAACAAAAAAAGAAAAGTGGAAAGATTGGAAAAGAGAAAGCTGGAAAACACATCCTAAACAGGGAACAAGGGATGAGCCTCTACACATGTTCAATAGACGTGGGTGGAGTGTGAACCGGGCAATCGTTTAGTCTATCTACTCCAATTGAAAAACAAAAACAAATAAACAAAAAAGAAAAGTGAAAAGATTGGAAAAGAGAAAGCCGGATACCACATCCTAAACAGGGAACAAGGGATGAGCCTCTAACACCTGTTCAATATAAAATTTCCAAAATCATATGCTTTCTATGATCTTTTACGCGAGGGATCCTAGCTTCATCAGCAATAAAACCTCTTATTATAATAGCAAATTCAAGAAAAAAGTCATACACCGGAAGGTCACTTAAAAAAAATTCACACACAGGAAGTTCAGCTGAAAAGATGAAAAAATAAAAGAAATAAGAAAGAACAGTGAGAGGAGGAGGAGTTAAAAGTGAGAGTTGATTATGTTATTAATGGCAGTCTGGACATTGTTACGGAGGGTAGGGAAGAAAATGGAAAGCAGAGAGACGGTGAAATGGATTCAAACTCGGTCATGGAATTGTTTTCAGTCTGTGTTACGACCGGTATTGTTTAATGCAAAGATGTATCTTAGATTTAATCTTAAAAAGGGCAACCAAACGACCGGCTTCTGCAGAATCATATACCCTATAGCAATGCAGAAATTATGGTTATTTTTTCTTGTTCACAGGAATCCATCGTAGAATAAAATAGATTTTTTGCTTGTTTGATTATGTAAATGTATTGATCACTAATGGACTAGTAATTTTAGCCAAGTTTAAGGCTGCGATTCAAAGTTTTTCAGAGATAGACGGGAAAAAGTCACAACTATCATATTAAATGAAAGTGCATTCCTATTTCTTTTCTATGTTTTGTGAACCAATCAATTGCTTCGGCTGTGTTATTTTAGTAGATCATATCTAAGGCATTATTTGTAGACTTGGAAGTTCTTTCAAAAATAATATTATTATTATTATTATTATTATTATTATTATTATTATTATTATTAATAATAATAATAATAATAATAATAATTATAAATGTTTATGTATGAGTGTATATATATACGTATATATCTATATCTCTATTTTTATATATATATATATATATATATATATATATATAGATAGATAGATAGATAGATAGATAGATAGATAGATAGATAGAAACGAAGAGATGAAGGAAGATAGATAGATAGATAGATAGATAGATAGATAGATAGATAGATAGATAGATAGATAGATAGATGAAGTGTTTTTAAGCATCTTAAACATTTTTATTAACATTTGTGTGATCCTGAAATGTATTTCCTGGTGTGTTTACATCCAGACATCACATCGGATATTCCATCTAATAATTTACTTTTGTTCTGGAAATAATATTATGCCTAATTTTTCTTCTTGAAATAATATTCAGATATCACCAGCGTTGTTTGGCTTCTTTTATTTTTATTTTTTTTTTCAAATATACTCTATGTTATATGAGAGACTTTGTCTTTTTTCTTTTTCTTTCAATTTCCACAGTTTGGCACAGTTTTAAGTTTTCTAACATTTTTCTTATTTTGTAATTTTATCTTCTGATGCCCGGCGCTATTATAAATCCATCATCTCTGTATAATCCGTGGTTGTCTATGTGGATTATTTTATTGATTACAGTCCTATTAGTTCTGAGATTTCGGCTTCGTCAAACGAACCTTGTGGCACACCAATTGTACTTTTTTTTTATTTTTAAGTCCATGCTTCAACATTGTAGAATTGTATAGATTTTCGGTAATCTAGAATTATATTTATATGTTTTGATGGTTTGTTTATGAATTGTTTAGCGAAATTAAAAGCTTCCATAAACTTTTCTTCAGATATTGATGGATAAAAGTTTTTGATGTCATATTTTATGGGCGTATTTTTTCTTCTTTTCTAATTTTATTGAACCAAGACATACATTCATTTGCGTCATTCCATTGATTGGCTTTTGCAGCAGTCCTTTGTATGATACACATGTTTTTTAGTTTTTTTTTTTTTATTTCTTGGTTTATTTTGCCTAATTCAGTTTTTGTCGGATTTATAAATCGGTACGAGAGGTTATTGGGAAATTATTTTTATGTTTTTTTTTATATTTAGAAATGCGTCTTTACTGGTTAATATCTGGACGCTGTCACTTATACCCAGTTTGTCTGTGATTTGTTTTGCCTCGTCATTTATATTTTTAATGTAGAAGTCTGGTGATTTTTTGTAACATTTGGTCACTTCTTCATTTATTTTTCTCTTGTATTCGTTTGGACTTATTTCATATATGTTATTTTATTTGTCGCCTTTAATAAGGATATTCTGTGTGTTCTTCTTACTTCAGTGTTGTTTTTTTAAATGTTATTAATTTTCTAAATTTGATTTGATCTATTTGGTAAATCATATCTTTTAATTTAATTAATTCTTTAATGGCAGTGTGGTAACTCCCGGTTTTAATTTGAAATTGAAATTTTCCAATTTTTCTATCAACCTGTATATTTTTGTAAGAATAATAGTGCTTTCCATTTCATTCTAGTTAAGAATTGTTCAGTTTTTGTAGTAAGTTTAGCATGTATTCATATCTAGTATAAATAGAGACTTGTTTAGAGACTGTGATATTTACAATTTTTGCATTGTTGATTTCACATTGAATTTTTTAATTGTTTTTGTGTGGTGCGGTTCGGTAAATCCTGTATTATTTTTTGTTAAAATGCACTGATGATAAAAGTATATATAAAAGTATATATATTTATAAATCCAAAAGGAAGTAGCTTGAAGGTAAAATTCCAAATAGATACTATTAATATTATTTTTTTTTTAATTATCTCACCCCAAGCAAGGCATCCCACTGCCACTGTTGCGCAGGGAGTTATACAGGGGAAAGTGATGAGAAACAGTGGTTAGTTATTGGAAATGTCAGGAGGGTAATAGACGGATGAGGATACCGAGGATGGGGGTAGAGTAGGTGGGAAAATACCTTGTGAGAATGGATGCAAGTTATTGTGATAAGAGATGTCTATTGGCCTTACATTTAAATTCCTGGAGATTATAGCCGTCGGAGAAGCAAGTATATGGAAGCAAGTATATGGAAGTGCGTGAAAAAAAAGCTGTTAGAGTAGAATTTGCGGTTACATTTTATCGGTTTCACTGTAAAAGAGTGGGACCTAGTTGCTAATCTAATAGCTCGTGTAAATTCATACCTAAAGGGCACCAGTGATCTAAGTTCATTGGAGCAGAAGCCGGGAAAGTATTTATAGAAGAGGCACAGGGAAGCCACGTTAGCTGCCAAGTCGGTATCGATCACATTACAGATTCTCCGTTGGATTAAATATTAAAACTAACCCAGTCAGAGGGCTCAAAGTAAGTAAAATTATTTATTTACAGAGCCAATAATTATTACATATAAAAAATTAAAAATGTCCAAGATCATATGGCTATTTCAGCGAGTGAAATACCAGTTTTACCATCTTGCAATTATAGGTCCATCAACAATTTTCCGGTACAAAACAAATATAGGTCTATCCAAGTATTCTATCAAGCTATCATCTCCCCCATAAATAAGAGAAATAATTATCAAGTTTACATTGAAGTTTCTGCGGGAGAATACAAACAACGTTAGTAGTCCCATAAACACTCCGTTTCCAAACCCAATCTAAAATTTCAGACTTTCCTTTCCTGAAGATTTTAAGAAATGAAAGAGGAGAGGCTCAACCCAATAATATGTTGGGAACTAATAACTTTGATCCGAAACTCTAATAACATTTACGACAGATCCAAATTACATTTAGTTGAAAAAATTAAAATAATATAAACTAAGCAAAATTTGATTTTAAATTTTAGAAAAGAATTCAGGCAAATGTCATCATAAATACAAATTTTTTAATTTGAATTTTAAATTTAGATATACACCCACTCAATATTAACCCTACAGAATATTTATTATTATATCTCCCATTATTTATATTTCTTTTTAGTCTAGTTCTAGTTTTTTTTTTTATTCTGGTTCTATATTTTTTATGTGACTTAAGTGAGAATTAGCCTATTTGGTGTAGTATTAATGCAGTCATGGTTTAAGTCTAAATTAATTTAATTTCCAAATAATATTAATTATTACCAATTACACTAGTTAGTAGATTTACTCTTTCTTAGCAGCAATATAAACTTATATATATATATATATATATGTGTGTGTGTGTGTGTGTGTGTGTGTGTGTGTGTGTGTAGTCCTGTTTTCCTCACGACTCTTAGTTTCATGAATTTCAGCAATCTTCAGGTGATTAACATATGCTAGCCTATTTTCGATTGAAATTATTAATAACGTTCCTTTCTAAAAGTTCGTTATGTTTAAAATTGCATATACAAGTATTTTTATATTAATTAGATGTATAAAAGAGTTAGGTTAATAGTGGAAGCTAAAAACAGAAGAGTATACTAAGTAAAAACGTGGTTAGAGAAAAACAGATTAAATATCTTAATTATAAATATATAAAAAAAGTAAAACCGTTAGGTCTAAAGGCTGTTACTGATGTGTTTACATTTGCATTTTTATGTGTATATATTATTTGTATCATTTTTTCATAAAATGGAAATGTAAACAAATATATATATGTAAATATAAATACATATATATATAAACATATATATATGAGTATATATATATATACATATACATACATACATACATGCATACATATATATATACATATATATATATATATCATTATAACTGTATCTAACTTAGTCTATTAATCATCTATCTATCTATCGATATTTCTATCTATTTCTATTACATATCTATGTTATTCCGTTCATTTTCTTTTTATCCCTCCCTGTCGATTCATTATCTATCTATCTATCTATCTATCTATCTATCTATCTATCTATCTATCTCATTTTATACATAATCTATTCAACTATCCGTATATATATATATATATATATATATATATATATATATATATATATGGGCATATGAACAGTAATCTCTATTTTTTCAAGGTTATATTCATAATCACAGGCAAGGTATTATTAACTTTTATATATATATATATATATATATATATATATATATATATATATATATTGTGTTCTTATGATATTTTTCTTTTCAGAACTCAAATTATACAGGAATTCCTCAATTTTTTGTTTTTCCGGGCGCTATTGTTTTAGCTATTATCAAAGCTGTATTTTACATTTAGTGTAAATGAATATGTGTAAAGTTTATATATATAGTGTCATGTGTTTGTTATATTCCGAACACGATAAATACGTTGTTGCCTTGTTCATATTTGATATTATTAAGTGTAGGATTTCTCATTTTTGTTCGTAATGCTTCCATTATTTCTAATGTTTTCTTTTTGCATGTAGATAATGCTATTACGTGTGTATTGTCAACAAGCATATCACGAATAGGGCATGGTAGATCTCAGTGTTTGTTTAAATGAGCTCGGATTGAAATGTTTTATGAAAGATGCAATGTCAATATTCTCGTCAATCTTGTGGTTGTGTGACTGATATAATTGTTTACAGATTTGTATTGTTCAAGAACACAGTTCTTCAAATTGTATTGTTCAAGAACACAGTTCTATAAATTCATAAATGACACTGGTTTTCTGTAGTTTAGTTTTGCAGGTAAATTGTTATTTAAGATGAGGTTAGCAACCTTAAATAGTAATTTACCTGCAAAAGTTTTGTGTGATAGATGATTAATTTAATTTAATTTTCTTGTTTAAGTCAGTTGCGTATTTTCGGCTGATGTTCTGAAGTGAAGATTCGCCCCGTTTATAGTTCCTACGCATTGTTTTTTTTTTGTTGTTTTTTTGTTTTTTTGTAGAAAATATTAATGTTATTGTTTCTGTGCACGTATTGTTGTTACCATTAGTTACGTTACAAAGAAAATGTCTGATATGGTAGACAATCAATTTGGAAAGTTTTCGTTACAAGCCTTTGTTTCAATTTGTGGATGAATTCTCGTATACTCTCGTGAGAAAAACTTTTAATAACTCCGATTTTTTATCTAAGAGAACATTGACTAATAAAATTAATTAAAATTTTTTCTGTTTTTTTTTTTAATCATCTCACCCCAAGCAAGGCATTCCACTGCCACTATTGCGCATGAGGCTACATAGGGGAAGGTAAAGAGGTGTGGTTAGACATAGGGAATGTCAGGAGGAAGGTGACAGATGAGTAAGGATAGCGAGGATGAGGGTTGGGCAGATGGGAAGAGTGTTTGATAGAATGGGAGCAGGTTAGTGTGTTAGGAGGTGTCTATTGACCTTACATTTAAACTCCTGGAGATTGTAGCCGTCGGAGATGCAATCGTTTGGAAGAGAATTTTGTGGATTTTATAGATACTGTGTTGTTGGCATCCGTCTGTCGCGGGAGTAAATGGAGTTCTGCGCCTCAGATCAATTTCTTGCTGAATTGCAGCGTTTATTGTGGCTATAAAGGCATGTCCTGGATCGGCAGACTCTTTTGCAATTGCCACCAATGTGGTGTGTTTGAATTGGCATATAATGTTGATTTTACGTTATACATCTGTTGGCGAAGAGGAGTTATTGCAGTTAATTAAATTAGTAGTATTGTATATTTTATAATATATTATTAATTTTAATTTTTTATTAGGATTAGATATATTAGTACGAATGAGATGTTTTCATCCTGTTTGTAGTTCTTGCAGCTAGTTTCAATAAAAGAGTTTGATATGTTTAGGGTCTTTTGTGGAATCACCATATTCTGTTTGACGTATGCTGACGTTTTTGAAATATCGTCATATTTGTTCATTTACAATGTTGTTTGGAAAGTCATTACTAATGAGAGTTTGCTTAATATTGTTTAGTTCAGAGAAAAATATATTTTTCATGGAGGAGTTGATATGTGTTCGGCTAAGTAAATTGTGTATGAGTGGAATTTTGTAGTAGCTAGTGCATTCACTCTTGTAACTGAAAATGCAAAGGTTTTTGCTGGTTAGTTTTTTATATGGGGAAGTGCCAAATGTGTTATTGTTTGTGTCTATTAAAATGTCATTGTTAAGAACTCTTTGACATCGGAACAAACTACCATATATACAAAAAATATAATGGACTACATAAAAAAGTTGAGATTGAGACACTATACCAAAATAAATTTATAAACTTATTAAGTGAAGATTATATTTAATAATCGAAAATTAAAAAGTTTAATACAAATCGTCATGCTTTCATATTTTTTCAAATCATTTCTAATTTTTTTTATGTATTTGAAGTTTTTTTTTAATGATAGTTTCTATGTGTACATTAAAAGGTCATGCGTTTCAGGAATTCTTCATTTACAGGAAAGAATTTGTACAATTATGTTACTTGAGATCGCCATACACTTATCATATCTCTGTCAATCTGTCAACACATTTCAAATGTGGTGGAAAGGTTAGAAAGTTGAAGTCTGTGTTTAAGAAATATTTTATTCTAAATTTCATGCTACAAATAAGTAATATTTCTGAAAATCAAGTTAATTTAACATTAAATTTGTTCATTTTTCAAAATATTGTGTCACAGATATTTTTCTTTTATAATCATATCGCCCAAGCAAGGCATTTTACTGCCACTGTTTTGTAGGGGGTTACATAGGAGGAAAGTTATGAGAAAGAGTGACAAGTTATAGGGAGGTGTCAGGAAGTGGGTAAGAGAAGGATGAGAACACTGATGAGAGTGGAGTGGACGGAGAAGGGAGCATGAGAGAGAGGATGCAAGTTAATGAGATTAGAGATTACTATTGACTTTACATTTAAATTCTTGGAGATAGTAGCTTTTGGGGAAACAAGTAAACGGAAGGAAATTCCACTGGCGGGAAGTGCGAGAAAAGAAACTGATGGAGTAGAATTTGCGTTTATATATATAAATGAGGCACCAGTGAGCTAAGTTCATCGGAGAAGAAGCCGTGAAAGTATTTGTAGAAGAGACACAAGGAAGCCACATTGCGTCGGTGAGACAGTGACTATATCCGAGCTGCCATGTCTGGTTCGATCACATTAGAGATTCTCCGTTGGATTTTGTCAAGGACACCTAGTTGGATAGCAGGAGCACCCGACCAAATATGGCAACAGTATTCAATGCACGGGCGGATGGTAGATTTATATATTGTGTAAGATTGTTTCAGACGGGAAAAACTTCCTGGCCCCACACAACAAACCTACTGTCTTAGCAGCAGATTTAGCTTAAGGTCTGTTGTGAGTATTAGTCCAAGGAGGCGCAGTGTTTTGTATTCAGGAAGATTAACCTGAACCATGCTAATGGTGGTGGTGGGAGGGGTAGGAGCGATTCT
Source organism: Ascarosepion bandense (assembly GCA_037127315.1). NCBI lineage: Eukaryota > Metazoa > Mollusca > Cephalopoda > Sepiida > Sepiidae > Ascarosepion > Ascarosepion bandense. The sequence continues at coordinate 290,524 of JBBBDQ010000808.1, read as the reverse complement.
CTGTGATGGTTAATAGATAGCAGCTTCGTTTTGGAAGCATTAAAATTCACAAGCCAGGTTTTATCCCAGTCCGCCACGGATTGGAGGTTCTTTTCAAGCTCGGCAGCGAAGTTGCAAAGGACCTCCAAATTTTTTGCAAGAATTAACTCTTATTTACAAACGCGTCTATCGATAAAAACGGCTGAAAAATTGAAAGATTAAAAACATCTGAAAAATTTTAGATTCCAAGCAATATAATTTCTGTTTGAAATACACTAGAGTGTTGTGTTTCTTGAAAATAGAAAATTTAATCATTTAGCTTTATTTAAAACTATAAGAAATGTTTTAAGAAAACTTTTTTTAATAATTCAGTTTAAAAGTTAGTTATCGAAAATGAGTGGAGGTAACTAATATATATATATATATATATATATAGAGAGAGAGAGAGAGAGAGAGAGAATGAATGAATTGGGAGAAAGAATGGGAAATTTACCGGATATATAGATGAATTACATATAAATCTAAAACGTAGCTGTTATATATAAAGATGGTGTTACTTCATTCCATATAATGTTTCTGTCATTTAATAAACAGCGGGTTGAAAAATATAAACAATAAATACATAAAAAGAAGTGACAAATAAAACAGATTTATTAGTTAATGTTGCACACGTCACCTTTATACAAGTTCTGTGACTTGAAGGGGATAGTGACACATAACCTCGAAATAACGAGTTTAAAATAGGGAGTAGGGACAGCCTGTCTTGACAATTTATATTTATAATGAATGTAACATCTGCATTTCCCTTTACGCGATGAAACATTTTAGTACTTATCACCTGAATATAGCAGACATGTTTACCGAAAATCTAGAAGTCTCGAATTTGAAATCTGTCAAGTTGGAAATGACCTTTCCAACTTTCGTGTTCAGTAAATCAGCACTGGTGATATTGTTGAAAATATGTTTCGTATCAATGTAACTTCGGTGTGATGTCAACGAAACAGAGAATTCCTGTCCCCTCTCGTGTAAATTTACGAATAATCAGAATGGCTTACGCCCTATTCACGTTTACAATCTTAAAAATGGGGTGTGAGATAAATGTATAAATACATATGTATTCACACACACACACACACACACACACACACACACACACACACACACACACACACACACACACATATCACGTATCAAGTGATGGAACGAATTTTCTTTTTAAATAAAATAAGTGAATCAGTTGTGTGGAGATAAATCATGTGTGAATGTATGCGTTTATGAATCAATAAAGTTGATATGTGAAATGAAGTATACACGTTTCAAGTGATCGAACGATTTTCTATTCTAAATAACGTGAGAGAATCATGTATGTGTATTAAAGAACCATGTATAAATGTGTGTCGCATGGTGGTCCAGTGAATATCGGCTTGGAACGAGAAATCGGAGAGCCGAGTTCGAATTCCAGTTGAATTCATTGCATTTACTTACGCGCAAGTACCCTTGGGAAAGGTATTAATCCGTCTCTTCCTTCCAGTTATGGGTTAAATAACAGGACAGATTGGGTTCTATAGCCTTGGCAGGCAACCAGTCTACCGCAGAAAGCAATGGCAACCTACTGCGGGATAATCTTCTGCCCAGTCAGTCATGTCTCTTTCGAGGCATGATCGCCCAAGCGTGTTTCACGTATGGCACTTAGCTGACTGATATGAATATAAATAGCAAACGAAATATATTTACGTTTAAAATTCTAGTGAAAATAATGTATAAAAGTATTAAGCGAATTTTTAAAAATAAAGAGTAATTTTTAAAAAGATAATATCTTAACGGTTATAATATTTCAATGAAATAATAAAATACTAAATATCTATGTATTAAAATTATTAAGATAACATAGTTAAGTAATCATAAGAAACGTACATATTATAAATTGCCATACAAAATCATTGCAATATTACAATTAATCAATACAAATTATACACCATAATAAATAATAGTAAATAACAAAAACAAAATAAAAATATTAAAATATTAAAAAATATATAATAATAGTAATAATTTAAAATTCGAGTTTTGAAATGTAATATCTCAGAGTTTTCATTCTATTCACCGCCTTCCTATCAAACCACATGTTACCCTTTATACCTGACCGGTGTCTTTTTCAAGCATAGACGAACTGAAATTATCCAAATGAAAACAGAATTTCAGTCTTTGAGAAACACAAAAAATTCAAAGACACTTCTATCTTCTGTTTATGGTTAATGTAATCTATAGTTTTAGAAACGCTAGTCAGTTGCTCTCTTAGACTAATTTTGAAAAAGAAGGAAAAAAATGTTCTCTCGTTCTCCGCCATATTCTTTGCTTTGTTTTGATATTTTCCTTTCAGATTTAGTGAGTTATTATTATAAAGTGTAATTTAAAATTTCAGGCAGCTTGGATTTTAACTAAGTTGAAACTTTCATTTTTATTTATTTTTTTTTTAATTGGAGTAGATAGACCTTTCTATCGCCCGGTTTCACACTCCACCCATGTCCATTGAACACGTGTAGAGGCTCATCTCTTGTTCCCTGTTCAGGAAGTGGTCCCCAGCTCTCTTTTTTTTCTCAGACCTCAGTAATGGTGCTTCTGCGATTTTCATGCGATTTGCGTGGTCGGGTGGCAACGTCTTTTCATTATTAGGGTACCGGATTGGGAGTTTTCTGGTTGCTGCTTTCGACTGGTAGTTAGGAGCTCTACCTCTTGCGTAGCGTCAAGAACGGCCTCCCTGATCAACAGTTGCATAATGTCGCGCATGGACAGGTGTCCCTGCAAGCGCTTTCGGTGGGCAACCCCGAGGCCACACTTTGCTGCAGCCCGCGCCAGTTCCCTTCCAGTGCATGCCGCAGCTAATGCCGTTTGCCTCCTCTACTCAAAGTCTATCTATAACAACAACATTAAACATGAACACCCATATCTCCGCTAAAAAAAGCCAAACCAGGCAAATTAAAATCACCTAAACCTCTTAACATTTCCTTTACTAACATCTGCGGTATCCGAACCAATTTCAGTAGCGTAGAATCTTTTCTCCATCAAAAGTCCCCTGACATCCTAGCTCTCTGTGAGACTAATCTCAACACCTCAATTCCCTCTTCTGATTTCTCTATCCCTGGTTAACATCCCCTCTTCAGAAAGGACTCCATTGTCCACATGCATGGACTTGGGGTTTACGTCAGTGAACACCTTTCTCTGGCCAGGATGATTTCTCTTGAATCCTCACTTAATTCTTATGTGTTTCTGTCTCTCCCTTCTAAGCTCAGTTAGCTACCTTTTCTTTCTCTACTGCTCCCCATCATCTCCAGACTGCTCCGTTCTTGACAGCATCTCCAACAATATCGACAAGGCTATTTCCTCCCACCCATTTGCCAATATATTTGTGCTTGGCGATTTTAACGCCCATCATGCTGAGTGGCTGCATAACTCCGTCACAGATCTTGCTGGTGTACACACCATGAATTTTTCTATCACTCAGTCACTTACGCAGGTGGTGGAGTTCCTCACGCGTTTGAGTAATTATTCTAACGGACACAATTTACTACTAGGTCTGTGCTTTACCTCCACCCATGACTCAAGCAACTCTGCCATCTCGGAAACTCTGATCATGCGTTAGTTTCCATCAATATCTGCTTCCACCTCCACCCCACCTAAGAACCTCAGACCAGCAGAATATCTTACTGCTACCAAAGAGCCGATTAGGACCCGTTCCGCGACTTCCTGAGTGACGTCCCTTGAAATAAAGTATTTAACCTTCCTGTTGAAGACTGTGCGGCTGAGGACTCCTCTTGGATTAAGCCTCACATCGATGCTTTCATCCCAGCCAGAAAGTTGAGACTTAAATTCCACTCATGCCCCTGGTACTCCCCTGCCTGCTCAGCTGCCATCACCTTCCGAAATCACTTCTTTCGGTTTTACCAGAGTCACGCGTCAGAGAATAACAGGCGCCTTTTTGCCTCGGCTCGCAATGAATGCAAGAAGGTACTTAAAGGAGCTAAGCTGATGTTTGCAGCCAGAATGAAGCAGCGTAAGTTTGGCTCCAAAGACTACTGTAAAAGCGTGCTGAACAACAGTAAGCCTTCAATTTCCTCTCTAATAAACGGATTTGAGGTCCTCAACTCTTCAACAGACAAAGTTGAGTGCTTCGCTCGCAGATTCTCCACTAACTCGACACTGGACTCGTCTGGAGTATCTGCTCCCGACTTCCCTCTCCGAAACCAATAATTACTCTCCTGGTGGTCTCAAAAATAATTCCCATAAGGCGAGCGGTGGCGGAATATCCATCATTGTCCTAAAGAAGTGTGCTCCTGAACTCTCCTTTGTTCTCTCTAAACTCTATAACTACTGCATTTCTGCTTCCTGCTTTCCTGCCTGCTGGAAATCCGCTTGCGTGGTTCCTGTATATAAAAATATTGGAGAACCTTCTGACTACGCTAATTATCTCACTATCAGCCTCCTAGCGAACTTTGGTAAAGTGTTTGAAAACATCATCAACGCAGAGGTGGTACAACATCTCACCGCTCACAGACACTTCTCTGATAAACAGTATATCTTCCGCTTCATCAGGCCTGCTGCTAATATGCTCACGATCATCACTAAGTTTATACACCAGGCCCTCGACAAAAACTGCGAAGAACGAACTGTTGCCCTTCACATCACCAAAGCGTTTGACAGAGTCTGGCATGCTGGCCTTCTATGCAAGCTGCGGGGCTATGGTATAACTGGACAATTGTTTGACCTTATTCAGTCCTTCCTTTCAAACCGTACAATGAGGGTGGTATTGAACGGACAAGCCTCCCTATCACATGAAATGCAGGTGTCCCTCAAGACTTTATTCTGAATCTTACGCTTTTCTTTATCTCAACTGGGTCCCACCCATTCACAGTCAGGTTAGCCAAACGCAGACGACAATTCTACTCCTGCAGCTTCCTCTCTCGCACTTCCCGCCTGTGGAACTCACTCCCGTATTCTTGCTTTCCTGACGGCTACAACCTCCAGAAATTTAAAAGCAAAGTTAATACTCACCTACTAACCACTGGCCTCTAGCTCTCTCCCCTCCCCTGTATAACCTTCCCTTTCTCTCCGCCCATGTACCTGTCATTGCACCTGCTTTCTCAGCTTTCTATTGTTCCTTTCTAACTAGCTTGTACTCCTCACTCTTTTCTAATTAATCTTTCTACATTTATGTAACCCCCTGCACATCAGTGGCGTTTCTGCCTTGCTCGGGGTGAAATGATTAAAAAAAAAAAAAAAAAAAAATTACCGAGTCCCTGATGTAATAAGATCCCAAGTGGGCATATATACTGACGACACTACGGTTTACTCTCGTTTCGATCAACAATCTAAGAAGGCTGAAAAGGCAAACCTCGCTGCCGAGCTTGAAAAGGACCTCCAATTCGTAGTGGACTGGGGTAAGAAATGGCTCGTAAATTTTAATGCTTCCAAAACAAAGCTGCTATGTAATAACCACCACAGACACTCGTTTTTCCCACCCATTAACATGAATCAGGCTTTCTTTCCCTGAAAGTAAAACACTGCGTCTTCTCGGATTAACTCTCGCATCAGACCTCAAGTGGAATAACTATATAGAATCCATAGCTAAAAAAAAATCAAATTATATTCCAGCAGCATTTTTTCTCGCACTTCCCGCCTGTGGAATTCTCTTCCGCATACTTGCGTTCCAGACAGTTACAATCTCCAAGAATTTAAATGTAAAGTCAATAATCATCTCTTGTCTCACTAACTTACATCCTCTCTCTCTTTTTTCTTCGTCCACCTCACTCTCATCAGTATTCTCTTCCTTCACCTACTCTCTTCCTGACATCCCCATGCAACCTCTCACTCCTCATAACATTCCTCCTATGTAACCCCCTACACAACAGTGTCAGTAAAATTCCTTACTTGGGGCGACACGATTATAAAATAATAATAATACACGATTATATAATAATAATAATAATAATAATAATAATAATAATAATAATGATATTTTTTCTTAACATTTATTATGTTACAAGGTCTAGTGATGGTAGCAACAATTTCTTTTAACAAAATACTCTAGTGTAGTGAAGTTTTGTTTCGTTGAGTGGCTGTTACGTCTAAATTATTTATTTATTTATTTTTCCACCAGCGCCTTTGTCTTTGAGCTCCAATCGCGTCTCTGTCAAAATAGAAATAAAATGTCTAGTATAGCTTTTCCAGTGGATAAATAGGGAGCCCGTCCTTCAAGAAGGAACCTACCTGAGGTCGAAAAATCTGCCATAGGAACAAACTTCTACACAAAGAATGAATCTTCAGGTCCCCGCAACCAGGATAATCGTAATGATGGCGCTAAAAATACTCCAGCTAGATCTATAATCGTATATTTAAAGAAAAAAAAATAAAATGGTCTCGTGAGGAGTACAAAGTCGTTATGACTGCATTTCATGAAGCGTTACTCAAACCTCAAAAAAACATCACTGGCCAAACATATGACATCTGGCGAGAAAAAGTTGGACAAACAAATAGAAAGTACATTGACGAAAATAAATTATCCAATGTACGAAGATACATCATGCAAAATAACCGATTGATAGAGGCTGGAATTAATGAGATAAAAAGAATTGTAACCAGAATAGACGAATCAACAAAGTATGAAACGGAACCAGAATCAGAAAAAAAAAACCTTACACAAGCCTGAGGTCATCATGTAGAAACCGTGATACACACAAATCACTGTGAAGATGAAGCTGTAAGTTTAAAAGTGCTGGAAAGGTGTGATCTGAGTCAGTTACAGAATGGCAATAAAACGAGTTCAGAACACATTGAACAGAATTATTTTACGGAAAATAAGAACAGTATACAAGAAGCCAAGAAAGAAATCAAGAACCATATAAGTCAGATATAAAATATTGCAATGAAGGAACGAGAACAGCTCCCAAAATTGCAACCAACAAAGCAAAACCTCGAAACTACTAAGCAATACAATGCAGCACTCAATATAATTTTGGATGAAGAAGACACTCACATAAATCTCAATGAAGCAATATATGCATCAGCAATAGCAGCAACACAAACATTGGGCATCAAATTAAAACCAAAGCAGTCTCGCAGACATGAAGTTTTACCTTGGTAAAGAAAAATAGAAAAAGAAATCGAACAACTTAGAAGTGATTTATCAGTACTCAATCAACTGACAAGAGGAATAAATGTCAGAACTAGAAAAGACAGAAAAGTCGAAAGAATATATTAGAAACAAAAATGAAGTCCTATCAACTAAGGAAAAAATAGAGCAAACAATACAAATGAAAGCTCAAAGAATAAGACGCTATAAGAAAAGATCAAGATTCTACAGACAAAACAAAAATTTTAAACCAATGCAAAGAAATTTTACAGAGAAATAGGTTAAAAAAAAAAAAAGAAATGAAGTGACATTCCCCACCAAAATGGAAGAAGTTATACAGTTCTGAGAAAAAATATGGGCTTTCCCTAAAAAATATAACAAAGAAGTAGATTGGATTGCACAAGAGATAGAACAAATAAAAAATAAACCAGAACAGACATGGGCCGTAATCACAGAAGAGGATGTTAAATGTGCACTAAAAAAAAAAAGCAGACAATTGGTAATTTCCAGGTATAGATAAAATTCCAACCTTTTGGCTATATTATTTATATACAGCACATAGAAACTAGCCAAAGAACTTCAAGAAATGGTTAACGACCTCACTAAATTTCCTGCACGAATGACTAAAGAAATTACCTTTCTTCTACTCAAGAATAGTGACACAAACAGCCCGAAAAACTACAGACCAATCACATGCCTCCGACAACATACAAACTATTAACATCTATTTTAACAAAACAGACATATTTATTCTTAGAAAGAAATGACATGTTACCGCTTGTACAAAAAGGGTGCAAACGTGGCTGTTATGGATGTAAAGACCAATTGCTTATTAACAGAATGATCCTGGGAAACTGCTACAATACAAAGAAAAATCTTAGAACTGCCTGGATAGATTATTGAAAGGCATTCGATAGTGTGCCACATTCCTGGATTTTAAAGACTAAATATATACAAGATATCACCCGTCATCATTAATTTCATCAAACAATGCATGTCGATATGCAAACAACTCTTTACCTTAATCATATAAATAGAACCTAAAGTCTGGTGAAATAAACACCAAAAGAGGTATATTTCAAGGTGGTCCCTTGTCTCCCTTACTATTCTGCATATCATTAATAGCACTAACCTGTCAATTTAACAGGACAAATGAAAGAAATAGTGCGTAAAGAGTACTATAAGGCTACAACTGATATTAAAAACTGAATTGAATTCTCAGAATAGAATTATGGCCATTAATAACTTTGCCATCCTGTCGTCCAATATAGTTTCAACATCTTAAACTACACTTGAAACGACATCAGGCGAATGGATTCTAAAACAAGAAAACTTCTTTCTAAGCATAAGTTGCATCATCCAAAGGCTGATATATAGCGTTTATAAATACCCCGTAAAGAAGTTGGAAGAGGTCTTATTTAGTTAGAATTGTCATACAAGACAACAACTATTGGCTTACTAACATACATAGAAACAACAAAGGATTGGATGATACAATTAGTCAAGCAACATGAAGAAAGAAAGAAAAAATATTCAATAATAAAAAAAGGCAGTAAATACAAACAAAATTTACATTTAGTAGATTCTGTAGAGAAGCAAAACAAAAGCTAAGAACTAACTATTGCGGCAAAAAATATGAAAATGAAAGCCAAAGATAAAGCTCTTGAACAGATGAAACAACGCTGGCGAGACAAACCTCTGCATGGCCAATATCCAGAATGTGTCAATAAATCCAATGTTGATAAAGTTACTATTCATCGATGGTTACGTGCATCTGGATTAAAGTCTGAGACTGAAGGCTTTATTCTTGCAGCGCAAGACCAAAGTCTATTCACTAGAAACGTTCAGGCAAATATTATACAAAATAATGTGGATTCAAAATGTAGGTTCTGTGATAAACACCAAGAAACAATAGACCATCTAATCTCAGGTTGTTCTGTACTTATCCCAAATGAATATAAAAATCGTCACGATAGAGTGGGGCAATATTTACATTGGACAATGTGCAAACACTATGGCAAGTCTGTAAACAAACACTGGTACGAACATCACCCAGCACCGGTTACAGAAATAGAAGATGTAACCATTCTATGGGATTACACTATCTACACGGACATAAGAACCGAAGGAAATAGGCCAGATATTATTGTTAAAAACCAGAAAGAAAAAACTTACCTATTAATTGATATGGTTGTCAAGCGGATTGTAACAGAACAACCAAGGAATTCGAAAAACTGTCAAAATATAAAGACCTGGAAATTAAAATAGAAAAAATGTAGAAATTGAAAACAAGAGTTGTGCCAGTGATAGTAGGTGCACTTGGAATGATAAAAAATGGAAGAAAACTACACATTGAAAGATTCCCTGAAAACTTCAGCTTAAGAGATATACAAAAATTGTCTTATTAAATACAGCCCACACACTAAGGAGAACTTTGTCTATGTAACGCAAGGGATGATAGGGGAGATTTTTAAAAAATATGAAATGGAGTCATAACAACACGCCACGACTTACCTTAGGTCTTGGTTGTTAGTGCGACTATAGCAGAAATCGAAATATGATGGAAAATGACATAATAATAATAATAATAATAATAATAATAATAATAAGAAGAAGAAGAAGAAGAAGAAGAAGAAGAAGAAGAAGAAGAAGAAGAAGAAGAAGAAGAAAAAGAAGAACTTCAAGAAATGGTTGACGATCCCACTAAAATTCCTGCATGGATGACCAGAGGAATTACATTTCTTCTACCCAAGAATGGTGACACAAACAACCCGAAAAACTACAGACCAATTACATGTCTTCCGACAACATATAAACTATTAACATCTATTTTAACAAAACAGACATATTTATTCTTAGAAAGAAATGACGTGATACCGCTTGAGCAAAAAGGGTGCAAACGTGGCTGTTATGGTTGTAAAGACCAATTGCTGATTAACAAAATGATCCTGGAAAACTGCTACAGTACAAAGAAAAATCTTAGTACAGCCTGGATAGACTACCGAAAGGCATTCGATAGTGTGCCACATGACTGGATTTTAAAGACTTTAAATATATACAAGATATCGCCCGTCATCATCAATTTCATCAAACAGTGCATGTCTATATGGAAAACAACCCTTTACCTCAATCATATAAATGCAACCTATAAGTCTGATGAAATAAACATCAAAAGAGGTATATTTCAAGGTGATTCTTTATCTCCCTTACTATTCTGCATATCATTAATAGCACTAACCAGTCAACTTAATAAGACAGAATGTGGTTATAAAATAGGACAAAAGAAAATAAGCCATCTATTTTACATGGATGACTTGAAGTTATATGCTAAGAATGATAATGAGCTGGAAGGTCTTTTGCAAACTGCAAAATGCTTCAGCGAAGACATTGGAATGAAATTTAATTTGAATAAATGTGCTAAAGCTACAGTTTTACGCGGATCAATACAAGAAACATCCTCAATTAGCCTAGACCCTGCTGTAACAATAAAAGAATTGAAACCAGAAGAAGCTTATAAATACCTAGGTGTAAATGAGAGTGAAAACATTCACCATAAAAAAATGAAAGAAATAGTGCGTAAAGAGTACTATAGAAGGCTACGAATGATATTAAAAACTGAATTAAATTCACAGAACAGAGTTATGGCCATTAATAGCCTTGCAATCCCAGTTGTCCAATATAGCTTTAACATCTTAAACTGGACTCTAAACGACATCAGGCGAATGGATGCTAAAACAAGAAAGCTTCTATACATACCCCGTAAAGAAGGTGGAAGAGGTCTTATTCAGCTGGAATTGTCATACAACACAACAACTATTGGCTTACTAACATACATAGAAACAACAAAGGATTGGATGATACAATTAGTAAGGCAACATGAAGAAAGAAAGAAAAAATATTCAATAATAAAAGAAGGCAGTAAATTCAAACAAGATTTACAGTTAGTAGATTCTGTAGAAAAGCAGAACGGAAGCCAAGAGCCGGCTATTGCGGCAAAGAATATGAAAATGAAAGCCAAAGATAAAGCTCTTGAACAGATGAAACAGCGCTGGCAAGACAAACCTCTGCATGGCCAATATCCAGTACGTGCCAATAAATCCAATGTTGACAAAGTTAATACTCATCGATGGTTACGTGCATCTGGATTAAAGTCTGAAACTGAAGGCTTTATTCTTGCAGCACAAGACCAAAGTCTTTTCACGAGAAACTTTCAGGCAAATATTATGCATAATAATATGGATCCAAAATGCAGGTTTTGTGATAAACACCAAGGAACAATAGACCACCTAATCTCAGGCTGTTCTGTGCTTGCCCCAAATGAATATAAAAATCGCCACGATAGAGTTGGGCAATATTTACATTGGGCAATATGCAAACATTATGGAAAAGCTGTAGGCAAACACTGGTATGAACATCACCCAGCACCGGTTACAGAAATAGAAGATGTAACCATTCTATGGGATTACACCATCTACACAGACAGAAAAATTGAAGCAAACAGGCCAGACATTATTGTTAAAAACCAGAAGGAGAAAACTTGTCTATTAATTGATATGGCTTGTCCAGCGGATTGTAACATAGCAATCAAGGAATTTGAAAAACTGTCAAAATTTAAAGACCTGGAAATTGAAATAGAAAAAATGTGGAAATTGAAAACAAGAGTTGTGCCAGTGATAGTAGGTGCACTTGGAATGATAAAAAATGGAACAAAGCAACACATTGAAAGAATCCCTGGAAACCCCAGCTTAAGAGATATACAAAAAATTGTCTTATTAAGTACAGCCCACACACTAAGGAAAACTTTATCTATGTAATGCTGGAGATGATAGGGAAGATAGAAAAACATGAAATGGAGCCATAACAACACGCCACTACGTGCCTTACGTCTCCCCGCAGACTTGGTTGGTAGTGAGACCAAAGTAGAAATCGAAATATGATGAAAAATGAAATAATAATAATAATAATAATAAGAATAAGAAGAAGAAGAAGAAGAAGAAGAAGAAGAAGAAGAATGATAATAATAATAATAATAATAAACAACAATGAAATATACAATAATAGTAAGTAAGAAAAATGGAATTTAATAATAAAAGAAATAGGCAAAAGAGGTAGAAAATATAAATTAATTATGGAATTAAAGTGCTCAATTCAAAAGTAGAGCATAAAAAGATGGTAATTATTATTATTATAATGATTGTATACTGCAACTTAATAGATGTAAGTTTTGGTGCTAAAACACCATCATCAAGAAGTAAAACTGGGTTTAATTTAATTTGTTAATGAAAATTTAAAAAATAAATAAATAAATAAAATTGAAGAAATAAAAACAAGGTCATCCAATGAGAAGAATTAAGTGGATTGGGAGGTTATAAGATTTCAAAGAACGCTGTTTAAGATGCGCTGGCTAGACGGTAGTGTAGCGAATGTTTGAACGTAGAAATCCAGACATGTCATATTTAAAAACAGAAAGAAGACAAAAAGATGAAGCAGAAAAATTAATAAATAAATAATTAAAAAAAGAAAAGGGAAAAAAGAGGAAAAAGAAAAAAAGACAAATTCAAACATTAGAAAAAATAAAAGAAAAAATAATGGAAAAATTTTAAAAAATCAAAATTAACCGAAAGATATGAGTAATGAACTGAGATATTAAAAATATTATAACATATACTTAAGGTGATTTGTTCATAAGTACAAAACTTTCTAATATTAATAAAAAAAATTACTAGTTCGATAAGCTAAACTTGAAGCTAAACTTTTAAATTATCTTAAGTACAAATGAAATAATAGTAGTAATTTGAATCAATAGCCAGTACAATAAGCTATATTTTTAAATTATAAGGGGATTTGTTCACAATAACAATTAAAAAATTAACAGTTCAATAAATTTCAATTTTTTAAGGGGATTATCATAAGTATAAATAAAGTAATAGCATTTTAAACAAATCGCCAGTTCAGTATGTTAATTTTTTAGAAGTTATACGTTCATATGTACAAATAAAATAATTAAATTAATTAAAAAATTCTCAATTCAATAAGCTGAATTTTATTAAAATTATAAATCAATTAATTCATAGGTACAAATAAAAGAATAAAATAATAATAGTAGGTACCTCTACTCATTCTTGATAACTAACTTTTCAATTGATTTTTTAAAAATGAAAAAAAACGTCTTGAAACTTTTATTTTAATTTTAATTGAAAGCCAAATGATTAGATTTCTTATTTCCAGCAAGTAAAATATTCTGGTGCATTTAAAACAGAACTTATATTAACTGGAATCTCAAAATTTAATCGAATTTTTTTTTAATTTTTCAATTTTTCGGTCATTTTTTTTAACAAACACATTTGTAAACAAAAGTTTAAAAAATCTTGCAAAAATAAAATATACATCTGTGACACATTATTTTTTTTTAAATTAGAAAATTCAATGCTAAATTAATATGATTTGCACAAGTTTTACTCATTCATAGCATGAAATTTAGAATTAAACTATTTTTAAAACATAGACTTCAAATGTCTGACCTTTCCACCGTATATTGTTAACAGATTTCACAGATGCGAGATACGATAGGATAAATGTGTATGGTGATCACATGTGATATAACTGTCTAATTTTTTTCCGTCAAGGGGACGAAACCTTGAAACACCTGACCTTTAAATTTACACATAGAAATTACCATACAAAGAAAAAAAAAACTACAAATACACATACATAAAAAATATTTTTAAAATAGGGAGGCACAACGATTTGCATTAAACTTTAAAATTTTCGATTAATAGATATAATCACCGCTTAAAATTTTATAAACTACCCCCCCCCAAAAAAATATTTTAAGTATTTTAAAAGTATTTTGAAATTCATAAATTATTATAATTTTAAAAAATGAAAACAATTCTTTTTAAAAATAATTTTAAAAAATAATTTCATACATTTGTGAATAAGTTCTGAAAGTTTCATTAAAATTCAACAATTATTGATTTTTGCAAGAATTTCAAAATTAATGTGTTTGTCACCGGAAAAAAAAACCCGAGTTATGTAATATTACGTTTTCCATTGTAAACTCTTGTAACGATTTGTTTACCTGGTAACTAAAATCAAAGCAAGACATTACTAAAATTTTGAACGTGTAAGAATGGATTAAATTTATTTTAAAAATCATTAAAAATACTTTGATCTTCCTTTTAATAATAATATAAACATTTTGCTAGAAAAAGTTTGTTTTCATTAAGTTTAGGGCCTTCTTATTCATACTATGCTGTTTTTTCAGAAATTTAGTAGAGGTACCTTGCATTCACTTACGTGCAAATACCCTTAGGAAAGGTATTAATCCATCTCTTCCTCCCAGTTATGGATTAAATAACAGGACAGATTGAGTTCTATAGCCTTGGATGGCAACCAGTCTACCGCAGAAAGCAATGGCAACCTACTGCGGGATAATCTTCTGCCCAGTCAGTCATGTTTCTTTCGAGACATGATCGCTCAAGCGTGTTTCGCGTATGGCACTTAACTGACTGACTGACCTAAAATAGTAATCAAAAAATTTCCAGTTCAGTATGCGAAAATTATTGGAGTAATGAATTGGGTAAAATATATATAACTAAATTTCAGATAATTTCAGACATATTTAAGGGTATGAAAGATTTTATGATTACAGAAAATAGTTATTTCGTTACGGTAGATTTTTTCTTGTAAGCAAAGGAGACATATTTCATTTAAAGATTTACATGTTCTAGCTTCAGTTAAAATTTTCCATTTAACTGTAGGAGTATTATTTGCATCTTTCAGTTGCCATAGTATTTTGAAAGAGAAGAAGAATTTCTATACGCTTTATTATTGAATGTTAAGTTATGCTGGTAAAATCGAGACTTAAAATTATTTTTAGTACATCCGATATAATGTTTGGTTGTATGAGGATTTTCATTGGTAGTGATAAT
Source organism: Ascarosepion bandense (assembly GCA_037127315.1). NCBI lineage: Eukaryota > Metazoa > Mollusca > Cephalopoda > Sepiida > Sepiidae > Ascarosepion > Ascarosepion bandense. The sequence goes on along the minus strand of JBBBDQ010000808.1, from coordinate 275,485 downwards.
AATAGAATCTTTAAAGCATTTGTTTTGTGTAGGACATAAGTTAGGATTATAACAGTTGCAGAAATTTGTGTTATTATCATTATTTATGGTACGTTGGTTATAATTAATATTATAATGTAGTTTTAGAGATTTATTATTGTGTTTTTTTTTATTATCATATCAAGATTATCGGTGCAGCTATAACTAAGTTTCATTGTATTTTTATTAAAAATTTTGCTACGTGGATTGTGAGTTGGGAAGAATTTTGGAACTAGATGAAGAAATTTATTGCCTAACTTAGTACTTATCGTTGGTTAAATGGTGGTGTGTACTAAATTATTTTCCTATTTTCGATTTTGATTAAGGTATTATGATTGGTTTATTATATTTAATATGCTTGCATTTATAACCACTGTTACTTTAAGGTTGTATTATAGTAATGGCTATGCTGATAGTAAATGTTTTCAGTTAATTCTGTGTTCAACTGAATGTTCAATAATGGATAATGGATGATTATACTTATGAACAAATCCCCTTATAACACAAAATTAGCTTATTGTAACTGGCTATTGGTTTAAATTGCAGATATTATTTCATTTGTACTTATGATAATTTAAATGGTATCTTTTTAGTTAATATTGTTATACTATTTTATTTGTACCTAAGTATATATTTTAATATTTCAATATCTGAGTTCATTATTCATATCTTTCTGTTAGCTTTGATTTTTTACTTGATTTTTTCCTTTATTTTCTCTTATTTTTCAAATGTTTGAATTCATCTTCTCTCATTTTTTTTGGGGGGGGGGGGCTTTTCTTTTTCCTATTATTTTTTATTTATTTTTTTTTGTTTTCTTCCAGTTTAAAATTTATTATTTTATTTGTACTTATGAACAAATCCCCTTCAGTATATATTTTAATATTTTAATATCTCAGTTCATTATTCATATTTTTCTGTTAGTTTTGAATTTTTAAAATTTTTTCCTTTATTTTTTCTTTTATTTTTTCCAATTTTTGAATTTGTCTTTTTTTCTTTTTTCTTTATATCTTTATTTATTTATTCATTTTTTGCTTCATCTTTTTGTCTTCTTTCTGTTGAAAATTTGACATGTCTGGATTTCTATGTTCAAACATTCGCTACACTACCGTCTAGCCAGCGAATCTTACATACAGCGTTCTTTGAAATCATATAACCTCCCAATCCACTTAATTCTTCTCATTGGATGACCTTGTTTTTATTTCTTCAATTTTATTTATTTACGTATGTTTCAAAATCTCCTTACTATAATATAGATTAAAGCCTTTTTACTGCCTCTTGATTGTGTTTTAGCACCGAAAGTTTATACCTATAAAGTCGAAGTACACAATAACAATAATTACCATACACCCCACGCCACATACACACACACACACACACACACACACACACACATATATATATATATATATATATATATATATATATATCTTTTCTTATTTATTTGATTTTATTCTATCTTTTTCTTTTTCTTTTTCGTTTTCTTTTTCTTTTTCTTTCCCTTTATTTTTATTTTTATTTTATTTTATTATTTATTTTTTAATTTCTTTGCAATCTATTTAAAAAGGAAAAGTAGACTAATTTTTCTCCAGTTTCTGAAAGGTTTTTTCTGTTGCTGAGGTGATGTGTCGTCCCCCGTGGGGATCTTCATATCGAAATGGCCATTCAACATCTTTGAATTAATCCTTTTTAATATATATATATATATATATATATATATATATATATATATATATATATATATATAAATGTAAAAACGAATAATAAGATTGCAACGTTCAAAACATTAATTTAAAACAGTGCTTAATGTAAAAATAAAGCAATGAATATTTATTATAAATTTTTACATTAGAACATGTGAAAAATACTACTGAATTGTACATTCTGTTTCAACATTTACGATGTCTCATCAGTTAACAACGAATGCAAAAATCGGTTTTATTTTAAAATCATTTAATTTTATAAAAACAACACTTCCTTTTATTTCTGGAATATATATATATATATATATATATATATATATATATATATATATATATATATATATATTAAAAAAGGATTAATTCAAAGATGTTGAATGGCCATTTCGATATGAAGATCCCCACGGAGGACGGCACATCACGAAAAAGAAAAAGAAAAAGATAGAATAAAATCAAATAAATAAGAAAAGAAAAAATTGACATCGTCTGGGTTCGCAAAAAAAAAGGGAGATTCATCCGCAGACAGATCTGTTTCCCTGTGCCACAGCTCATCAGTACGATTACACTCCGATTGCCCCTTAACCCAGGATTGAAACACGACTGAATTTTTTATTCTACCTCTGGGCTATGGGCGCTCGGTAGAAGAAGGCAAACTTTTTAACGTGTATATTATCATTATACGCGCCCAATAGACAGAGTGCTCTAATTCATTTTACTGAATGAGCGATGAGTAGATGCTAGAGTAGCTACTGTTTTTCAAAGTCTCCCATTCTTCCAGTGTGCTCAATCAGGGTGTGAGAGCGTAAATACTAAACAGTTATATATATAGGAAAAACTACTGAAAAGTTGTACTTTTAAAAATGTATATATATAATAATAAAAATAAATAAATACTGTCAAAAAATACATTTTTAAACTTACAACTTTTCAGTAGTTTTTCTTATACATATTAAGACTTTATCCGTGGATCATCATTATGCAATATATATATATATATTATGCAATATATATATATATATATATAACTATATTAAGCAGTTATAGGTCAAATTTCATTTTGATTTTAATCAGACCAACAAAAACTTGTATTAGAAAGTGCTCAATACATATTTAAAAAGAAATGTGATATTAGATATGTTTGCTATGAATGTTTTTAGTCGTTTTGTCGTTAAATGTTCTCTGTTTGTTACTTTCACTTAATTCCACAGGATTTGCTGTAATAATTGTTTTCGGTCTCTTTTCGGACAAAAGCCTTTCGATGTTCTCCGCCTTTACTTTCTGAAACTGCTGACCTCTCCTGGCATTCTCAAACATAATTTCCCACAATTGAATGCACACAGATGTATGCATAAAATAAAGTGCGTTGCGGTTCTGTGCATATCGGCTCTAAACGAGAAATCGGAGAGCCGAATTCGAATTCCGGTAGTCAATTTTTGCAAATGTTTGTGAGAAAGTTATTAATTTGTTTCTTCTCTCCATCTATGGGCTAAATAACAGGATAGATTAGGTTTTATAGACTTGGTTGGCAACCAATGTACCAATGTAATAGCAATCTACTGCAGGAAAATCTTCTGACCAGTCTGTCATGTTTCGAAAGAGACCTGATCGCCCAAGCATGTTTGGTACTAATATAATGAATATGCATACACCTTGTTTCCCCTCACAGTAATCTGATTGGCTGGTGTCAGCTATAAATACCGTCTAAGGCGGGGAGGCCTAGGACTACGCCTATTGCATAAGCCTACGCCTAAGCATACTGCATACTAGTACAACCAATACATTACGGCTACTTGCTAGATTGTCATACTCGATTACATTGCCAAAACCACTTAGCTCCTTCAAATAATATATATCCCTTTCCGGAATATATGTGTTGGTGACGAAAATTGGAAACGACTTCACAAGACTAAAAAAGAAAATAATACAGTTGACAACATTTACTAACGAAGAACGTTAGAAATACTCGTCGACATTTACAGACAGTAATTAATTTTTCCCTCATATTTTGTTTTAACGCTTATTAACGAGGAACGTTAGAAAAAAAAAACTTGTGCAGTGTTTACAAAAAGTAAGAAATTGCCCCCATCTTGTTTGGTCTTAGAAGATTTTATTGTCTACATAAATTGTAGTAAAATTTGTGGGAATACGTTAGCAGAATGGAACAAATTTCAGAATTAACTAAGGTGCTACAAGTCACTTTACAACAACAACAACAACTATTTATGCAACAACAAGAAAGGTTTGAAAAGTTATTCAAACAACAGGCCAAAGACAATAAATCACTTTGGGAAAACGTATTATCAAGGACAACAAAAGTACCGGGTTCTAGATTTGTTTCTGCTGAAGGAATTTCAAGTTCACTCTCCGAATTTAAATACAACCCTGAAAGTAGTGCAACGTTTCCGGCTTATTTTCGTAGGTTTAAAATAGTACTTACGAAAAGATGTGAACATTGGTCAGACGAGGAAAAAATAACTCTATTTTTGCAGAAGTTGGGAACAGAAGAAAATACAAAATACGCGAATTTAATCCTCCCAAAGAAGCCATAACAAATTACATTCATCGAAAATAGTAAAACTTTTGTCGAATTTTTTTGTATTTTATACACGATACACGTGCCTAAATATCGTAAAACATGAGGATGATGATTTTGTCACGAATGCAGGTATGGTTAATGCACAATGTGAGGCGTTTAAATTAAAGGAATTGTCAAGCGACATGTTCAAGTGCCTAATTTTTGTGCAGGGGCTAACGACACCGAAGGGCAAAGAAATTAGATCAAGAATTCTCACTATCATGGAACAAGATCCAAAGATTACGCTACAAAAAGTAACGGAAGAATGTCAGCGACTTATAAACATAAAAAAAAAGATAATACTCGGATTGAGAAGAGAATTTTGCGAGTAAAAACTTTATGACAACAGAAGTGGATACAGAATAAAGAAAGCAAACTTATATGCAGTTCATGTGGAGGACAGCATATAAAGAAGGATTGTTTCTTTAGGGATAAAGTGTGTTTTTTTATTGTGGGCGTGTACGCCATAGAAATCCTCATTGTCGGGCAAAATAGGGGAAATTAAAATCAAAGACACAAACAAAGATGAACGTAGTTTTGTTGAAAAACGAAATTGAGGAGGGTAAAAGAAGAAAATACCTCAACGTAAAAATAAATGGGCAGACCGTAAAATTATTACTCGATTCAGGAAGTGATATCTCGATAATAAATTAGCAAATATGGAAAAGAAATCGGTTACCCATCGTTGACTAATACAGAAAAAATTGCTCGTTGGGTGTTAGGAAAAAGACTTGAGTTTAAAGTTGAATTAAAATTTAACATTTCGTTAAAATTCACAAATCGAAAGCGTATGTGCTTCCTGATTCAGTAAACCTCTTTGATTTAGACTGCATCGTATTGCTTAACTTATGGGAATTACCGGTAAATGCTTTCCGTAACAAAGTTAACGTCATAGAGAACGATAAGACGAAGAAAACAGAAATATTTATTACGGATTTGAAAAGCGAATTCCCTCGTATCTTTTCAGAAGGACTAGGTCTGTGCACAAAAACAAAAGTCAACTTCGAATTAAAAGAAAATGTGAAACCAATTTTTAGACCAAAGAGAAAAGTACCATTTTCGGTACTAGACACAATAAATGAAGAATTAGAAAGATTGGAGAAAAGTGGCGTAATTTCAAAAGTCGATTACTCGGGTTGGGCATCTCCAACCATATATATAAAAATGAAAAACCGAAAATTTCGACGGCCTAAATGACTTTTTGAAAGACCATGCGTACTCTCTACCGTGTTTGGGGGATATATTTACTAAATTAAACGGAGGTAGTGTTTTCAAAGTTGGACTTGTCGGAGGTTTACCTTTAGTTTAAAGTCAGTGAAGAATGTTCGAAGTATCTGACAACAAACACGCGTAAAAGGGATTTTTAAAATAAATTGTCTTCCATTCGGATTGAAGATAGCTCCAAGCCTATTCCAGTAAATAATGGACACAATGTCGGCTTGTATGGAGTATGCAATCGCATAATTAGATGATATTTTGATTAAAAGTGAAAACGAGGCCCAGCACAAAACGCATATTAGAGCAGTATATCAAAGAATTTAGGAATACGGGTTCAAGCCGAGTACTGAAAAATGCAAGTTCTTAAAATACTTAGATCAGATCATTGACAGTAAAACCGGATCCAGAAAGGGCTGAGGCTATAAAACATATGCCAGCACCAGGCGTTCTTGTGTTACTACAGCATTTATATCCCAAATATGCATGATATGAGTCAGTCAGTCAGTTAAGTGCCATACCTGATACACGCTTGGGCGATCATGTCTCTTTTTGAGACATGACTGACTGGGCAGAAGATTATCCCGCAGTAGGTTGCCATTGCTTTCTGCGGTAGACTGCTTGCCGACCAAGGCTAGGGAACCCAATCTGTCCTGCTATTTAACCCATAACTGGAAGGAAGAGACGGATATTTGCGCGTAAATGAATACAATGGATTCAACTGAAATTCGAACTCGGCTTCCCGGCTTCTCGTTCCGAGCTGATATCCACTGTACCACAACGCACATCCAGTGCTACATGATATGAGAGCTTCTCTAAATAAGTTGGTGAAAAAGGGCGCAAAGTGAATATGGTCGAAAGAATGCGAACATGCTTTTAAAAAATTTTAAAAAGCTGTCTATTAGTAGACCTATCGTTAGTGCATTTCGACCCGAAGAGAAAAATTATTGTCACAGTAGATGTCAGTAATGAGGGACTAGGTGCTGTATTGCTTCATAAATTCGAGGACGGATCTACGAAGCTAATAGCACATGCCTCGAGAACGTTACTGCCCTCGGAATGAAGTTACAGTCAAATGGAAAAAGAAGGTTTAGCGATAATCTACGCTGTAAAAAAATTTCACAGGTTTCTATACGGAAGAAAGTTTATTTTGAAAACAGACCACAAACCGCTGTTATCAATAACTGGAAAAAAAGGTATGCCAACTCACACGGCAAATCAGCTACAGCGTTGGGGTGTAATTCTATTGAGTTATAATTTTAAAATAGAATATGTGCCTTTAAAGAAGCTAGGTCACACCGATGGGTTATCAAGATTAATACCTGAATTACGGAATCACTGGCGGGTACTCTGCAAAAGAAAATTCTGAAAGAATTTCACACTCGCCATCCAGGGATTTTGAGAATGAAATCTCAAATGAAAAACTATACTTATTGGCTGAGGATTGACCAAGACACAGAAAACTTGGTGAAAAAGTGCAGAGGATATCAACTGGCAGCAAAGGATCCACCGGTAAAAATTCAACTATGGTCAAAGACAGATATCCCATGGAATCGATTGCATATCGACTATGAATCTTATTACCTAATTATTGTGGACAGTTTCAATAAGTGGCCAGAAATTGTTAAGTGCAGACACCCGACTGTAACAAATACAATAAACTCACTTAATAAAAGTTTTATTCACTAGTCAGCGACAACGGAATGCAGTTTACGGGAAGAGAACTCAGGGAATTTTGTTCAGCATTGTCCATTGATTACGTGATAACGCCAGTATACCATCCAAGATCAAATGGACAAGCGGGAAATTTCGTGGACACATTTAAACGATCGTTGTGGAAAAGTCAAGGCGTGGACATGAATGAAAGATGTATTCAGAATTTTTTGGCAGTATATAGAATCACGCCAAACCCGAATACGACGCCAGGGTTATCGCCAGGAAAGTTAATGTTTGCTAGAAAAATACGCTCTGTGTTCGACAGGCTGTTGTTTAGTCCGGCAAAGAAAACTGCAAAAAAAGAAAACTAGATGACTAAAGCGTATAAGCCAAGTGACAAAGTTTTTTCAAGAATTTTAAACTGGGCTGGAAAATGTATTGGAAAGAAGGAATGATCGCCAAAAGAATTGGACAGATCATATATGACATAAAGTGGGTAAGATTTCGGTGTAAAACACATTGGAATCAACTGAGTCCCACACACTACAGAGCTGACAAAAATATCGAAGAAATCCCAATGGAAGTTCTGTATGACACATTTGAAATTCCCATTCCAGCAAGTCAACATTCGCCAATGAAAGTATTCCTGACATCAAGGCCAGAGGTACCAGTATGTCAAACGCCATTGCGGTAGGGTGGATTGAGGCGAAAAAAACTTAGGAAAAAAAATCAATCGATTATGTCCAGACCCGAAAAAAAGAAAATATTGAAGCTAAATTTCAAGGAAAAACTTAGCGCAGGAGGAGGTGATGTAATGAATATGCATACATGTTGGTTCCCCTTCACAGTAATATGATTGGCTGGTGTCAGCCATAAATACAGACTAAGGTTACATATTTTTACGATCTGTGGAGTTTTTGTTCGTGTACGTTTTTATTTTTAGCGTGTGCATTTGCGTAAATATATATCTGATTGTGTTTATATGTCCATGTACTTAAATATGATTATGTCTACCATAACCTCATTTAAGGCTAGTCATGTTACGAAATCGTCCTGACTGTATCTAGTGTGTGGCAATTCAGTCTGAGTCCAAATAGAGCTTTAAAATTCAACAGACAAATTGACAAGTCGATGAAAACATAATTTTGAAATTTGTACATGTATATATGCGTGCGCATATTAATGTTTATATGTGTCTGTTTGCCATTGTATGTGTATATACTCGTCTATTTTTCCATGTGTGGATGTTTGTAGGTTTATTTATGTGTGTGTTATTTCTCTTCCTTCTTTAATATATGAATAACTTTCTAAATCTAATAAATTGTTAAACTTAGAATTTTTTTAAACTTTCGAAATAATAATAATCTATATCTGATACTCAATTAATAATGCTAATCTCATCAACAGAAGTATTTCTGGCCTGGTTTCCAATAAGGGATAAATGGTTTTGTAGGTTTTGTAGGTTTTGTAGGTTTTGTAGGTTTTGTAGGATAAATGGTTTTGTATTTCGTGCCAAACAAGGAATTGGAAGCAGCAGCAACCCCATATATTTGAATGTGATTTACCTCCCTTTCCCTTCGAAAAGCTTGTTTTGGATATCTTTTGGAGGGGTGTGTCACGTTTTTTTTGTCAGTTGGGACCGCTCTTGGTAGATTCTTTGCGCCTAGTCTTAGTGGAGAACTGGAATGTCATCTTGGACCTCAAGCTAGATAAACGACGGAAGACTAGTCGAAGATCAGAGGATCGTAGCCTGGTTGATCTGATCGAAGAGTTCGACTCGCCAATAGATAGTGTCTCAATCCTTCTGGGAGAAGATGTGGGTGTGGGCACTTAACTGGCTATCTACCAGGTGACTAGCTACCTGGATAGAATGCTAGTGAGATGGCTTAGATTGTCCGATGTTCCACTTGTTTGTACCCGGATGGCGTTAGATCGTAGGCCTACATTGGCTAAACACTGGAAGTTCAATGTGTCTTTACTGGACAAGCTGAACTTCCGGCAATTAAACTAAACTAGTGCAGTGGGAGTTAGTAGGGTGGTCATTAGGAAAGGCTTAAGGATAGTATTAGATCTTTCACCACTGACTATAGCCGTCGACACATCCTAGCTAATGCTAACAAGGTGAAGATGCTTAAAGATAGTCTATCCTAGGTGGAGGCAGGTGAGTATCTTCTAGAGATAGCATCTAGACAGATTCTGGAGCGGTTGGATAGCATAGATTAGGTAATTAGGCATAGATTAAGCAAGATGTGTAACAAATCCGTGAGTAAGGGCGCAGAATTGCTCAAGGAAGAGATCCGTCGAGGTGGCAATCAATATATTCGTGAACTCAAAACCCCAAAGGGGCATACACTGAGGTCGACCGACAATCATCCGAGGCGTTTTGGCTGCATTTCGAGAGCCACTTTATCAAGGAGCCTGGTTTTTGTGAAAACGAGTTTGACAACTATTTGGCTGACTTTCCTCAGCTGGCGCCAAATGAAGCAGCTAGGTGTAATGGTGAGATCACTGAGGGTAAACTTCATTTGGCCTTGAAGAGGGTCGACAGTGGCGAGTCTTCAGGACTTGATAGTCCACTTTGTGAAGTATAATTGATACTGTCAGATATCTTTGTACCGATTTTGACAATGGTGTTCAATAACTGGTTCCAGCAGGGGTCCGTCCCCGACTGGATCTCCAAGAGTGTTTTCATGCTGTTGAAAAATGTCAAGGGTGTTGGGAGGGATTTACAGGCAATGATTAAGACTCATAACTCTTCTAAATTCAGAGTAAAATATTTTGGCCAAGATCATGACATAGCACTTGCAATCAGATACCGAGATTCTGTTGGAACCAGAGCAGCCTGTGAATGGCCAAACAATTCAGAGCAACCTGCATCTGATCTGAATAATCACAGTGGGTATAAAATCCAACAAGAAGGCTGCGCTGATCAATTTAGATCAGTTCAAGGCATTTGATAAGGTTGACCTTCAGTATCTGGATGCTGTCCTGAACGTCACCAGATTCAAACCTGACTCCTGCAAGAGGATCAGCATGCTATATCGCTCCCCCAGTGTTGTGACACAGATAAACAGAAAGTGGTTGGGCAACTTTGAGGTAATACAGAAGGTGCTTGAGTGGTACGAAAAAGTGACAGTGGCCAAATTTTACTGTAACAAGTCTTCCAGTTTGTGGTTAGGCACCTGGAAGGGGGTCGCACTTCCATCAGAATTTATAGAGTATGGTTCACACTGGATATCTAGCTGAAAAAGATATTGGCAAAGGTCGAAGCTTTGGTCCAGACTTAAGAATTGTGTTGGGCAATGCGGAGATGGAAGACCAAAATTGGGAAGGGGAAGGTAACTGCAATGAGGAGGCAGAGCAGAGAACAGATACACAGGAGCAAGAAGAGAGAGAAAACTACAGTGATGGGAATGTACAAGAAATGGACATAAGTCGAGAAGAAAAACTGACAAAGAAGAGGATAAAGAAAGATCAAGGTTATCAAAAAAATGTAGAAGAGAGAAGCAAAAGCAAGAACTTTATAAATCAAGAGTAGTTAGACATAGTGAAAGGAAAAACAATGGGATACAACAACTGATTCAGGGAGGATTTTAGTATCCTTGGCAAATTAGCTGTGTTGTATTTAAGTTTTAAGTTGATAACTGTCGGCACTCCATTACATCATGCATAATGGTGTACCACGCATTGAGCACTGAAACTGAGATATAACAGAAGTGAAAGGAAGAGAGAAATGTGGCATGGAAAAGATACAGGAGATTGTTAAATATCCTTGTTAAGATGAATTTGAAGAATGTTTTAGAAATTATAATGATTATCATGAACTTGAGGAATGTTTTAGAAATTATAATGATAGTCATGAACTTGAGGAATGTTTAAAATTATAATGATTATCATGAACTTGAGGAATGTTTTAGAAATGATAATGATTATCATGAACTTGAGGAATGTTTTAGAGAATATAATGATTATCATGAACTTGAGGAATGTTTTAGAAATTATAATGATTATCATCGAACAGGGAATGTTTTAGAAATTATATGAGATTCTATTTAGACTTGAGGAATGTTTTAGAGAATTATAATGATTATCATGAACTTGAGGAATGTTTTAGAAATTATAATGATTATCATGAACTTGAGGAATGTTTTAGAAATTATAATGATTATCATGAACTTGAGAATGTTTTAGAAATTATGATTATCATGAACTTGAGGAATGTTATAGAAATTATAATGATTATCTTTATTGAACTTGAGGAATGTTTTAGAAATTATAATGATTATCATGAACTTGAGGAATGTTTTAAATTATAATGATTATCATGACAGGAATGTTTAGAAAGTATAATGATTATCATGAACTTGAAGATGTTTTAGAAATTATAATGATTATCGTTTGAGGAATGTTTTAGAAATTATAATGATTATCATGAACTTGAGGAATGTTTTAGAAATTATAATGATTATCATGAACTTGAGGAATGTTTTTGAAATTATAATGATTATGTGAACTTGAGGAATGTTTTAGAAATTATAATGATTATCATGACCTTGAGGAATGTTTTAGAAATTATAATGATTATCATGAACTTGAGGAATGTTTTAGAAATTATAATGATTATCATGAACTTGAGGAATGTTTTAGAAATTATAATGATTATCATGAACTTGGGAATGTTTTAGAAATTATAATGATTATCATGAACTTGAGGAATGTTTTAGAAATTATAATGATTATCATGAACTTGAGGAATGTTTTAGAAATTATAATGATTATCATGACCTTGAGGAATGTTTTAGAAATGATAATGATTATCATGAACTTGAGGAATGTTTACAAATTATAATGATTATCATGAACTTGAGGAATGTTTTAGAAATTATAATGATTATCATGAACTTGAGAATGTTTTAGAAATTATAATGATTATGTATGAACTTGAGGAATGTTTCAGAAATTATAATGATTATCATGAACGAGGGAATGTTTTAGAAATTATAATGATTATCATGAACTTGAGGAATGTTTTAGAAATTATAATGATTATCATGAACTTGAGGAATGTTTTAAAGTATAATGATTATCACGAACTTGAGGAATGTTTTAGAAATTATAATGATTATCATGAACTTGAGGAATGTTTTAGAAATTATAATGATTATCATGAACTTGAGGAATGTTTTAGAAATTATAATGATTATCATGAACTTGAGAATGTTTTAGAAATTATAATGATTATCATGAACTTGAGGAATGTTTTAGAAATTATAACGTGATATCATGAACGAATGTTTTAGAAATTATAATGATTATCATGAACTTGAGGAATGTTTTAGAAATTATAATGATTATCATGAACTTGAGGAATGTTTTAGAAATTATAATGATTATCATGAACTTGAGGAATGTTTTGAAATTATAATGATTATCATGAACTTGAGGAATGTTTAGAAATTATAATGATTATCATGACCTTGAGGAATGTTTTAGAAATTATAATGATTATCATGAACTTGAGGAATGTTTTAGAAATTATAATGATTATCATGAACTTGAGGAATGTTTTGAAAATTATAATGATTATCATGAACTTGAGGAATGTTTTAGAAATTATAATGATTATCATGAACTTAGCAGGGAATGTTTTAGAAATTATAATGATTATCATGAACTTGAGGAATGTTTTAAGTATAATGATTATCATGAACTTGAGGAATGTTTTAGAAATTATAATGATTATCATGAACTTGAGGAATGTTTTAGAAATTATAATGATTATCGCATGAACAGGAATGTTTTAGAAATTATAATGATTATCATGACCTTGAGGAATGTTTTAGAAATTATAATGATTATCATGAACTTGAGGGAATGTTTTAGAAATTATAATGATTATCATGAACTTGGGGAATGTTTTAGAAATTATAATGATTATCATGAACTTAGGGAATGTTTTAGAAATTATAATGATTATCATGAACTTGAGGAATGTTTTAGAAATTATAATGATTATCATGAACTTGAGGAATGTTTTAGAAATTATAATGATTATCATGAACTTGAGGAATGTTTTAGAAATTATAATGATTATCATGAACGGGAATGTTTTAGAAATTATAATGATTATCATGAACTTGAGGAATGTTTTAGAAATTATAATGATTATCATGAACTTGAGGAATGTTTTAGAAATTATAATGATTATCATGACCTTGAGGAATGTTTTAGAAATTATAATGATTATCATGAACTTGAGGAATGTTTTAGAAATTATAATGATTATCATGAACTTGAGGAATGTTTTAGAAATTATAATGATTATCATGAACTTGAGGAATGTTTTAGAAATTATAATGATTATCATGAACTTGAGGAATGTTTTAGAAATTATAATGATTATCATGAGCAAGGGAATGTTTTAGAAATTATAATGATTATCATGACCTTGAGGAATGTTTTAGAAATTATAATGATTATCATGAACTTGAGGAATGTTTTAGAAATTATAATGATTATCATGAACTTGAGGAATGTTTTAGAAATTATAATGATTATCGCGAACTTGAGGAATGTTTTAGAAATTATAATGATTATGTGAACTTGAGGAATGTTTAGAAATTATAATGATTATCATGAACTTGAGGGAATGTTTTAGAAATTATAATGATTATCATGAACTTGAGGAATGTTTTAGAAATTATAATGATTATCATGAACTTGAGAGATGTTTTAGAAATTATAATGATTATCATGAACTTGAGGAATGTTTTAGAAATTATAATGATTATCATGAACTTGAGGAATGTTTTGAAATTATAATGATTATCATGAACTTGAGGAATGTTTTAGAAATTATAATGATTATCATGACCTTGAGGAATGTTTTAGAAATTATAATGATTATCATGAACTTGAGGAATGTTTTAGAAATTATATTGATTATCATGAACTTGAGGAATGTTTTAGAAATTATAATGATTATCATGTGAACTTGAGGAATGTTTTAGAAATTATAATGATTATCATGAACTTGAGGAATGTTTTTGAAATTATAATGATTATCATGAACTTGAGGAATGTTTTAGAAATTATAATGATTATCATGACCTTGAGGAATGTTTTAGAAATTATAATGATTATCATGAACTTGAGGAATGTTTTAGAAATTATAATGATTATCATGAACTTGAGGAATGTTTTAGAAATTATAATGATTATCATGAACTTGAGGAATGTTTTAAATTATAATGATTATCATGAACTTGAGGGAATGTTTTTGAAATTATAATGATTATCATGAACTTGAGGAATGTTTTAGAAATTATAATGATTATCATGACAATATTGAGGAATGTTTTAGAAATTATAATGATTATCATGAACTTGAGGAATGTTTTAGAAATTATAATGATTATCATGAACTTGAGGAATGTTTTAGAAATTATAATGATTATCATGAACTTGAGGAATGTTTTAGAAATTATAATGATTATCATGAACTTAGAATGTTTAAAAGTGTAATGATTATCATGAACTTGAGGAATGTTTTAGAAATTATAATGATTATCATGAACTTGAGGAATGTTTTAGAAATAATGATGACTAATAAAAAGAAAGAAACAGAAAAATTTGGTAAAGAAGGCAAGTACTGGAAAGTATTAAAAAAGCATGTTAGCATAAATTGGAAAAAGTTTTTGAAAATTATGATGATTATAATGAAGAGAAATGAAGATACAAATGTGGCAATGAAGTATTACAGGAGACAATTAAGAAACATATGTACATGTATTTTAAGATTGTTTAGAAATTATGATTACTATAATGAAAAATAGGAATGAGAGAAATGTTGCAATGACATGGTATAGGAAACTATTAAATAAGACTGTCAGCTGAAATTGAAAAATTGTTTTAAATTTATGATGATTAAAATTAAAAAAAGATTTTTTTTTATAATCATGTCATCCCAAGCAAGGCATTTTAATGCCACTGTTTTGCAGGGGGTCACATAGGAGGAAAGTTATGGGAAAATGTGACAGGTTATTGGGGGTGTCAGGAAGTGGGTATAAGAAGGATGAGAATACAGATGAGAGTAGAGTGGATGGAGAAAGGACCATGAGAGAGAGAGTATGCAGGTTATTGAGATAGTTTCTCATGAGAGAGAGTATGGAAGTTATTGAGATAGTTTCTCATGAGAGAGAGTATGCAGGTTATTGAGATAGTTTCTCATGAAAGAGAGTATGCAGGTTATTGAGATAGTTTCTCATGAGAGAGAGTATGCAGGTTATTGAGATAGTTTCTCATGAGAGAGAGTATGCAGGTTATTGAGATAGGAAATGACTATTGACTTTACATTTGAATTCTTGGAGATTGTAGCTGTAGGGGAAACAAGTAAATGGAAGGAAATTCCACTGGCGGGAAGTTCCAGAAAAGAAGCTGATAAGCAGAATTTGCATTTACATTTTATTGGTTTCACAGTAAAAGGGTGGGAGCTAGCTGCTAATCTTCTGGCTTGAATAAATTTATATATAGGGGAGTAAATTTATAGATAGTGCAAAATGTGGCAATGAAGTAATGACTATTAAATAAGCACACTATCATGAATTACAAGTTTTTTTTTTTATAATCGCATCGCCCCAGCAAGGCATTTTACTGCCACTGTTGTGCAGGGGGTTACATAGGAGGAATGTTGAGGAGTGAGAGGTTGCAGGGGGTGTCAGGAAGAGAGTAGGAGAGGGAAGAGAGTACTGATGAGAGTGGGGTGGATGTAGAAAAGCATGAGAGAGAGGATGTAAGTTAGTGAGACAGGAGATGACTATTGACTTTACATTTAAATTCTTGGAGATTGTTTTAGAAATTATGTTTGTTAGATTAAAGAGAAAGAAATAAAAAAATTGGTTAAATAAAGAGATGCAGTATACTTTTAAATAAGCATGTAGCAAGAGTTGGAAAAATGATTTAGAGGTTAATGTAGGGAAGAGAAAAGAGAAATGTGGTACTGAAGTGATACAGGAGATATAAATAAGCATATTAGTACAAACTGGAAGATTATTTTAGAAATTATGATGATTGTAACGAACAGAAAGGAAAACACAAAAGTAGCAATGATATTATACAAGAGACAAATAAGAAAGTTATGAGTAATCATCTGGTGTAGGCAATAAAGATAACCTTGTAGCTGAGCTTGAAAAGGACCTCCAATCCATAGTGGACTGGGGTAAGAAATGGCTCGTAAGCTTTAATGCTTCTAAAACAAAGCTACTATCAATTAACCATCATAGACAATCGCACCGACCTCCCATTAGCATGGACCAGGCTTGCCTCCCATAGAGCAAAACATTTCCTATATCTAACCATCCTTTCCCATCACTCCCTCGACCCTATGTAACCCCCTGCGCTACAGTGGCAGTGGAATGCCTTGCTCGGGGTGAAACAATTAAAAAAAATATATATATATATTTTAGAAATTATGATGATTTTTATGAAAAGAAAGTTGACAGAAATATGGCTATGTACCATTAAATATGTATGTTAGCATGAATTTGATGAAATTATGATGATTATAATAAAAATGAAAGGAAGAGAGAAATTTGGCAAGAAAATGATACAGTAGAGTATTAAATAAGCATGTTAGCATAAAGAAGAGACAGACCGTCCCTATAAGGTAAGGCTACAAAAACATCACAAGGACATAACATGAGTGGAAATAGAAAAATCAGGTGTAGCTGACCACATATGGAGAGAGAAAGGGAATCACTGCCCCCTATGGGATGAAGATGAAATAATAGATAGAGAACGCCACTGGAAACTACATAAACTTAAGGAATCAGCACATATGCTAGGCTTCAAAAATTTCCTAAGCTGACTAAGCATAACACAATATGGGAACCAGAGAAAATCATTAATGTCAAAAAAATTGCAATATGAGCACTGGTTAAAAAATACTAGAGAAAACCACTAACATAAAAAATATTAGAGAAAACCATTAACATCAAAAAATTGCAATATGAACTATGGTAAAAATGGTTACTGGACATTGGATTATAAATCCCAAAAATTCAGTTGTTCTTCCTTAAAGACACATGGCCCACTAGATATAGACGTTAGTTAGTTCCTGTGATTTGACCCAAACAGTTGTGAGTTCAGTACCAGGCTACAGCTGTAGTAAACAAGTAACTTGCAGGGTTAGAGAAAGATATGATATATACCCTAGTGATTGTAATAAAGGGTTTGGTTCAAAATTCCTAGCACCTGAAGAATTCTGGAGCATACAACGGCCGTACAAATGGCAACAAAGATAAGGACAATAGACCAAATAATGTAAATACTGTAAATACTACCTCATCTCAGAAATATAGACAAATGCTAGCATAAATTTGAAGAATGTTTTAGTAATTGCGATGATTATAATGAAGAGAAAAAAGATGCAAAAGTAGCAATAAAATGAGACAGGAAACCTTTAAATATATATGTTAGCATGAATTTTAAAATTGTTTAGAAATTAGGTTGATTCAACCCAAAAAACCAAATACAGGTGAGGGATACCAGAATCAAGCAAGTACAAAAATTTAAATACCTAGGAAGTGTTCTAAAAGGAGATAAAAAGTGCAACACAGAGATCTGAAGGTGAATTGGCATGGTGAAGGGCGCATTCTAGAAGCTGAGTAAAGTACTAAGACACAGGAAAATTTCACTAGAAACAAAGAAGAGAGTACTGGATTGCTATGTGATGTCCATCCTTCAATATGGCAATGAATGCTGGACAATATCATCAAAGATGAGGAAAAAACTTGAAGCTGCAGAAATGTGGTTATACAGAAGGATGCTGCGGATATCATGGACTGAGCAATGATGAGGTGTTAAAAAGAATGGCAACGAAAAGAAAATTAATAGTGAGCATCAGGATGCGATAACTGAAGTTCCTGGGACATGCAATGAGGAAGAAGGGCTTGAAGAACCTGATACTGACACGCCAGATAGAAGGAAAAAGAGACAGAGGAAGGCAGCAGATAATATATTTGAAGGTCTGATCAGGTGGATGACGGAATTGGGGGTTACAAGTTGAAGCAGGTGAAAACATAGTAAGAGTCACCAGGGATAGGGAGATGTAGAAAGTCATCATCGCCTATGTCCTGAAAGGACAGGGCACACAGAAAAAGAAGAAGATAATGAAATAAAAGGAAGAAAGAAACCATTACCCTGAATTGCAAGGTTGACTTATAAAAAATTAGGATTATAATGTACAGAATGGGAGATAACTTATGGTAAAGAAATTACACAGGGGACTATTAAATAAGCATGTTAGCATGAATTTAAAGAATATTTAACAAAACATGATGTTTATAATGACGAAAAATTAAGGGAAATGTAGCAATGAAATTATACAGAAGGTTCTTTAATAAGAAAGTTAGCATGGATTTGATGAATTTTTTTTTTAATCGTGTCATCCCAAGAAAGGCATTTTACTGCCACTGTAGTGCAGGGGTTTACATAGGAAGAATGTTGTGAAGAGTGAGAGGTTGCAAGGGGTGTCAGGAAGAGAGTAGGAGAGGGAAGAGATTACTGATGAGCATGGGGTGGATGAGTAGAAATGTTATGAGGAGTGAAAGGTTGTAGGGGGTGTCAGGAAGAGAGTAGGAGAGGGAAGAGATTACTGATGAGCATGGGGTGGATGAGTAGAAATGTTATGAGGAGTGAAAGGTTGTAGGGGGTGTCAGGAAGAGAGTAGGAGAGGGAAGAGAGTACTGATGAGAGTGGGGTGGATGTAGAAAATCATGAGAGAGAGGGTGTAAGTTAGTGAGACAGGAGATAACTAGTGACATTACATTTAAATTCTTGCAGATTGTAACTGTTAGGAAAGTACATATGCGGAAGAGAATTCCACAGGTGGGAAGTTCGAGAAAAGAAGTTGCTGGAGTAGAATTTGCATTTACAATTTATTGGTTTCACAGTAAAAGGGTGGGACCCAGTTGCTAATGTTGTGGCTCGGGGAAATTCATATATAGGGGGTACCAGTGAGCTAAGTTCATCAGAGCAGAAGCCGTGAAAGTATTTGTAGAAGAGACACAGAAAAGCCACACTGTGTTGGTGAGAAAGCAACTGTATCCTAGCTGCGAAGTCGGGATCTATCACATTACAGATTCTCCATTGGATTCGGTTGAGGACACCTAAGTGGATATCAGGAACACTGGACCAGATACAGCAGCAATACTCAATGCGCAGGTGGATGGTAAACTTGTATATGTGTAGGATTGTTTGGGACAGGAAAAACTTCCTGGCCCTACACAGAGAACCGACTTTCTTAGCAGCAGATTTAGCTATGGATTCTATATAGTCATTCCACTTGAAGTCTGGTGTGAGAGTTAACCCAAGAAGGCATAGTGTTTTGATTTCAGGGAGAGAAGCCCAATCCATGTTAATGGGTGGGCGGAACAATTGTCTGTGGTGGTTATTAGATAGCAGCTTCATTTTGGAAGTATTAAAATTTACAAGTCATTTCTTAGCCCAGTCCACCACAAATTGGATATCCTTTTCAAGCTCAGCAGCGAGGTTTGCTTTTTCAGCCTTGGTAGAATTTTGATCAAGTCAAGAGTAAACCATAGTGTAGTCAGCATATATGCCCACTTGGGATCTTATTACATCAGGGAGATCGGTAATATAGATAAAAAAAAAGTGTAGGACCTAGAATAGAGCCTTGAGACACACCCACATTCATGTGATAGTATTGGGAGGCTTGTCCATTCAATATCACCCTTATTATACAGTTTGAAAGAAAGGACTGGATTTGATCAAACAATTGTCCAGTTATACCATAGCCCTGCAGCTTGCAAAGAAGGCCAGCATGCCAGACTCTGTCAAATGCTTTAGAGATGTCAAGGACCACAGTTCGGTCTTCCCCATTTTTGTCGAGGGCCTGGTGTATATACTCAGTGATGGTCGTAAGCATATCAGCAGTAGATCTGTTGAAACAGGAGCCATACTGTTTGTCAGAGTAGGGTCTATAGGCTGTCAGATGTTGTACCACCTCGACATTGATGATGACTTTGAACACTTTGCCAAAGATTGGTAGGAAGCTGATAGGACAATAATTAGCAGATTAGAGGGTTCTCCAATATTTTTATATGTAGGAACCACAGAGGAGGATTTCCAGCAAACAGGAAAGCATGAAGCAGAAAGGCAGAAGTTATAGAGTTTAGAGAGAACAGAGGAGAGTTCAGGAGCACATTTCTTTAGGACAATGATGGGCATTCCGTCGCCACCACTCGTCTTATGGAGGTCAAGCTTAGAAATTATTTTGGAGACTACCGAGGGAGTAATTAGTATGTCAGTCAGTTGGGCCTGTGTTTGGAGAGGGAAGTCAGGTACAGACACTCCAGACAAGTCCAGTGTTGAGTTGATGGAGAATCTGCAAGCAAAGCAATCAGCCTTGTTTGTTGAAGAGGTGAGGACTTCAAATTAGTTGATTAAAGGTGAGATTGAGGGCTTACTGTTGTTCAGTATGCTTTTACAAAGCCTCCAGTAGTCTTTGGAGCCAAACTTATGGGATGCTATGCACTGCTTCATTCTGGCTGCAAACATCAGCTTAGATCCATTAAGTACTTTCTTGCATTCATTACAAACTGAGGCAAAAAGGCACCTATTATGATCTGACACCTGACTCTGGTAAAGCCAAAAGAAATCATTTTGTGGGCGATGGCAGCTGAGCAGGCAGGGGAGAACCAAGGGGATGTGTGGGATTTAAGTCTCAACTTTCTGGCAGGGATGAAAGCATCAATGCCAGCCTTAACCCAAGAGGAGACCTCAGCCGCGCAGTCTTCAAAAGGAAGGCTAAATACTTTGTTCCAAGGGATGTCACTCAGGAAGTCATGGAAAAAGTCCCAGTTGGCTCTTTGGTAGCAGTAAGAAATTCTGCAGTTCTGCGGTTCTTGGTTGGGGTGGAGTTTGACAGAAACTAATGCATGGTCAGAGTTTCCAAAGGGCAGAGTTGCTCGACATTGTAAGAGTCAGGGGTGGAGGTAAAGCACAGATCTAGTAGTGAATCGTGTCCATTAGAGTTATCGTAGAAATGCATGGGGAACTTCAATAACCTGTGTAAGGGACTGAGTGATAGAAAAATTCATGGTGTGTACACCAGCAAGATCTGTGACGGAGTTATGCAACCACTCAGCATGATGGGCGTTAAAGTCGCCAAACACAAATATATGGGCAAACAGGTGGGAGGAAATAGCCTTGTCAATATTGTTGGAGATGCTTTCAAGAATGGAGCAGTTGGGAGATGATGCGTAGTGGTAGAGAAAGAAGAGGTAGCTAACTGAGCTTAGAAGGGAGAGACAGAAACACATAAGAATTATGTGGGGATTCAAGAGAAATCATCCTGGCTAAAGGAAGGTGTTCACTGATGTAAACACCAAGTCCATGCATGTGGACATTGAAGTCCTTTCTGAAGAGGGGAAGGTAGCCAGGGATAGAGAAGTCAGAAGAGGGTATTGAAGAGTTGAGATTAGTCTCACACAGAGCTAGGATGTCAGGGGACTTTTGATGGAGAAAAGATTCAATGCTACTAAAATTGGTTCGGATACCATGGATGTTAGTAAAGGAAATGTTAAGAGGTTTAGGTGATTTTGATTTGCCTGGTTTAGCTTTTTTAATGGAGATATGGGTGTTCATGTTTAATGTTGTTATTGTAGAGAGACCTTGAGTAGAGGAGGCAAATGGTCATTAGCTGAGACATGCATCAGAAGCAAACTGGCATGGGCTGCAGCAAAGTGTGGCTTCAGGGTTGCCCACTGAAAGTACCTGTAGGGACACCAATCCATGCGCGTCATGCCACTGCAAGAACCTCAGTATTATGCAACTTTTGAACAGAGCGGCCACTCTTGACACTACGCAAAAGGTAGAGTTCCTAAAATATTTTTAAAATAATGGTGATTATAATTAAAAAAGAGAGAAAGAAATTTATCAATTAAATGATATAGGTGTGTATTAATTAAGCATGTTAGCATAAAGAGGAAGAATGTTTTATGAATTATGATGATAATAATGAAGAGAAAATATGACACTGATGTTACAATGAAATAATACAGAAGTGATGGTTACAATGAAAAGAAAAGACAAGAAAAATGTAGAAATGGAATGATAGAAGTGACCATTTAATAAGCATGTTAGCATGAATATAACAAATGTTTTATGAATTATGATGATAATAATGAAGAGAAAATAAGACACTGATGTTACAATGAAATAATACAGAAATGATGGTTACAATGAAAAGAAAAGACAAGAAAAATGTGACAATGGAATGATAGAAGAGACCATTTAATAAGCATGTTAGCATGAATATAACAAATGTTTTATGAATTATGATGATAATAATGAAGAGAAAATAAGACACTGATGTTACAATGAAATAATACAGAAGTGATGGTTACAATGAAAAGAAAAGACAAGAAAAATGTAGAAATGGAATGATAGAAGTGACCATTTAATAAGCATGTTAGCATGAATATAACAAATGTTTTATGAATTATGATGATAATAATGAAGAGAAAATAAGACACTGATGTTACAATGAAATAATACAGAAGTGATGGTTACAATGAAAAGAAAAGACAAGAAAAATGTGACAATGGAATGATAGAAGAGACCATTTAATAAGCATGTTAGCATGAATATAACAAATGTTTTATGAATTATGATGATAATAATGAAGAGAAAATAAGACACTGATGTTACAATGAAATAATACAGAAGTGATGGTTACAATGAAAAGAAAAGACAAGAAAAATGTAGAAATGGAATGATAGAAGTGACCATTTAATAAGCATGTTAGCATGAATATAACAAATGTTTTATGAATTATGATGATAATAATGAAGAGAAAATAAGACACTGATGTTACAATGAAATAATACAGAAGTGATGGTTACAATGAAAAGAAAAGACAAGAAAAATGTAGAAATGGAATGATAGAAGTGACCATTTAATAAGCATGTTAGCATGAATATAACAAATGTTTTATGAATTATGATGATAATAATGAAGACATAATGTGTTAGACAAATATGGCAATGAAGTGTTGTTAAAGAAGACTATTAAAAATGCACATAAGTATGAATTGGAGGAATGGTTTAGAAATTATAATGATAAAAAGAGAAAGGGAGAGAGATGATGCCAAAGTCTATTAAACAGACATTTTATCATACATTGGAAGATTATTTTAGAAATTATGATGATTGTAATGAAGAAGAGAGAAATGTGGAACTGATGTGATATGGAAGACAATTAAATAAGCATGTTAGCATGAATTGGAGAATTGTTTAGAAATCGTGATGATTATAATGAAGATGAACGTAGATACAAATGTGGTAATTAAATGTTAAAAGAATCTATTTAATAAGCGTTTTAGCAAGAACTGAAAGAATTATTTAGAAATTATAATGATAATAAAGAAAATAGAAATTCTGCAATAAAGGATTTTATTAAAGAAACATGTTAGCATGCATTGAAAGATTACTTTAGAAATAAAAATGGTGATTATAATGAAAAGAAAGCAAAAATGGCAATGAAATGAGACAGAAGACTATAAAATAAGCATGGTAACAACAATTAGAAGAATGTTTAAAAAATGAAGAAAAATAAGAGATAATTTTTCAATTTTTTAAAAATATATGTTAAAAAACGGAAAATGAAGTGGAAAACTGTTTTAGAAATGATGATGTTTATAGTGAAGATAATGTGAGATAACTAAAATAGGGCAATGATGTTATATGGGAGACTATCAAAAAAGCATATTTGCAAGAATTGATAAATTTCCATAAATTAAGATGATTATAATGAAGAGAGGAAGAGAGAAATGTGGTAATAAAGTTATATAAGGGTCAAATAAATAAGGATATTAGCATGAATTGGAAGAATGCTTTTAAAATTATGATGATTATGAAGGACAGAAACGAAAATACTTAGATGTTAATTATGTGCATTGTGAATGGATATACATTGTGGTGCAGTGGATATCAGCTTGGAATAAGAAATTCAAATTCCAGTTGAATTTCTTGCATTCAATTACATGCAAATACCCTTGGGAAAGGTATTAATCTGTCACTTTCCTTTAGTTATGGGTTAAATAACAGGACAGATTGGGTTATATAGCCTCGGCTGGCAACCAGTCTACTGCAGAAAGTAATGGCAACCTACTGCAGGATAATTTCCTCTTCCCTCCAGTTATGAGCTAAATAAAATGACAGATTGGGTTCTATAACCTTGGCTGACAATCAGTCTACCATAGAAAGCAATGGAAACCTACTGTGGGATAATCTTCTGCCCAGTCAGTCATGTCTCTTTTGCCCAAAGAATGTATGACATATGGCACTTAACTGACTGACTGAAATGATGGAGGAGAATATTACATATACTTTTATCAGGTATTTAAATGTATTTAAAAAAATATGATCATTATAATGATGAGTAAGGAAGACAGAATTGTGGCAATGATGTGATACCAAAAGTTATTTAATATGATTGTTCGCATGAATTTGAAGAATGCCTTAGAAATAATGATGATCATAATAATGATAATGTCTGACAGAAATGTAGCAAAGAAATGAGATTGGAAACTATTAAAAAACCTGTTAGCATGAATTGAGAGATTGTTTAGAAATTATAATGAATGTAAGATGTAAATGTGGTAATGAAGTCATACATTAGATTATTCAGTCAGTTAAGGGCCATACATGATACATGCTTGGGTGAGCATGTCTCAAAAGACAGGAGGTTATTAAAGAAACATTTTAGAATGAATTCACAGATTGCTTTAGAAATTATGATGAATATAATGAAGAGAATGGAAGAGAAAAATATGATAGTGATAAAGGAGAATATCAAATAAGCATGTTAGCATTAATTGAAAAAATGTTTTATAATTTATGATATTGATAATGATGTGAAAGTTGGTTACAAATGTTGCAATGAAGTGATAGAGAAGACTATTAAATAAGCCTGAATGCTAGAATTGGTAAATTGTTTTTGAAATTATGATGATTATAATGGAAAAACAGGTAGAAGAAAGAAATCCAGGAATGAAATGACACCAGAGAATATTAAATAAACCTTTCAGCAGCAATTCAAAAATTCTTTTAGAAATGTTGTTGTTTATAATGAATACACAAATATGGCAATTAAATGATACAGGAGAATATTAAATATGCCTGTTACCATGAATTGAGAAAATATCTTAGAAATTATGATGATTGTAATAATGAGAAAGGAAGACACAATTCAGACAATGATATGATACCTGAGATTATTAAATAAGCATTTTTGCAGGAACTGGAGTATGTTTTAAAAATAATTATTATTATAATAAAGTGAAAAATGTGGCAATTAAATGACACAAGTGATGAATAAATAAGCATATTTGCATGAATTGTTAGATTGTTTTAGAAATTATGATGATTGTAATGGAGAGAAAGGAAATTATGATGATTGTAATGGAGAGAAAGGAAATTATGATGATTGTAATGGAGAGAAAGGAAATTATGATGATTGTAATGGAGAGAAAGGAAATTATGATGATTGTAATGGAGAGAAAGGAAATTATGATGATTGTAATGGAGAGAAAGGAAAAGCCAAATGTAACAAGGAAATGGTGTTGAAGACTATTATAAAAGATGTTCTCATCAACTGCATGATTATTTTAGAAATTGTGATGATTATATTCATGAGGAAAAAGAAAAATTTAAATAATTCTGATGAGTATTTCCATTGGACATGTGTTGTGGTGCAGTGAATATTGACTCAGAATGAGAAATCAGAGCCGAGTTTGAATTCCAGTTGAATTCATTGGATTCACTTATGCACAAATACTCTAGGAAAAGGTATTAATCCATCTCTTCCCCCAGTTATGGGTTAAATAATAGGACAGATTGGGTTCTATAGCCTTGGCTGGCAACCAGTCTACTGCAGAGAGTAATGGCAACCTACTGTGTGATAATCTTCTGCCCAGTCAGTCATGTCTCTTTTAAGACATGATTTACCCAAAGCATGTATGGCACTTAACTGACTAACTGTTAGCATAAATTGGATAAATTTTTGTTGTGGATTTTGTATGAGAAACCACACAAAATAATAAATAACAAAAACAGATATGGAGATAGAAAATGTAAGTTATATTAATCAAGATATACTAACTGGAACAAGGGTTAGTCAATTCAGGAATACTATTAGTAGAAATAATTATATACGGACTTGAAATGAAATAGTATATCCGGGTAATGAGTCTATATCCAAACAACTCCAACTTACTCTGCACCAACTTACTGACCAACTAAGCACCTGCTTTACCACTCTGTAACTGCTTTGCAACTACTACAGTATTTAGTTGGCCTTCTCACTTAAGACAACATGTGACACAAGGTCATTTTTATGTGAGTCTTCCAGGCCATATAGCCTGGCCAATAATTTCTGTCTATCATTCCCCAGTCATGTCTCTACCCATTGGTGGAGCCACGACTGGGTTAATGCCCTCTGCCCGAAGACAGAGAGCTAACAGTGACAAGGGCAGTTACAGCGAGGCAACTACATTATTTAGCTGTCCCTCTCAGTAAGGGCAACATGTTACACATGATCAGTTTATAACTGGGATTTCTGGGCTATATGGCCCGGCCAAAAAATGTCTATCTATTTTTGCCCAGTCATGCTTTTACCCTATGGCGGGACCACGACTGGGTTATTGCTCTCTGCTCGGAAGCAGAGAGCACCCTCTACCTAAAGGCTGAGAGCTGACAGTGATAATGTCAGTTACAGCGAGGCAACTACTGTATTTACTAGCCTTCCCACGCAAGGCCGGATGTGACACATGGTCATTTTAATGTGGGTATTCCCGGCCATATAGACGGGCCAAAAATATGTCTGTCTATTTTTCCAGAGTCGTGGTTATACCCTTCGGCGGAACCACGACTGGGTTTGTGCTCTCTGCTCGGAAGCAGAGAGCGCCCCCTGCCCGAAGGCAGAGTACTGACAGTGTAAAGGCGGTTACAGCGAGGCAACTACTGTATTTACTAGCCCTCCCACGCAAGGCCGGATGTGACACATGGTCATTTTAATGTGGGTATTCCCGGCCATATAGCCGGGCCAAAAATATGTCTGTCTATTTTTACCGAGTCGTGGTTCTACCCTTCGGCGGAACCACGACTGGGTTTGTGCTCTCTGCTCGGAAGCAGAGAGCGCCCCCTGCCCGAAGGCAGAGAACTGACAGTGTAAAGGCAGTTACAGCGAGGCAACTACTGTATTTACTAGGCTTCCCACGCAAGCCCGGATGTGACACATGGTCATTTTAATGTGGGTATTCCCGGCCATATAGCCGGGCCAAAAATATGTCTGTCTATTTTTACCGAGTCGTGGTTCTACCCTTCGGCGGAACCACGACTGGGTTTGTGCTCTCTGCTCGGAAGCAGAGAGCGCCCCCTGCCCGAAGGCAGAGAACTGACAGTGTAAAGGCAGTTACAGCGAGGCAACTACTGTATTTACTAGGCTTCCCACGCAAGCCCGGATGTGACACATGGTCATTTTAATGTGGGAATTCCCGGCCATATAGCCGGGCCAAAAATATGTCTGTCTATTTTTACCGAGTCGTGGTTCTACCCTTCGGCGGAACCACGACTGGGTTTGTGCTCTCTGCTCGGAAGCAGAGAGCGCCCCCTGCCCGAAGGCAGAGAACTGACAGTGTAAAGGCAGTTACAGCGAGGCAACTACTGTATTTACTAGGCTTCCCACGCAAGCCCGGATGTGACACATGGTCATTTTAATGTGGGAATTCCCGGCCATATAGCCGGGCCAAAAATATGTCTGTCTATTTTTACCGAGTCGTGGTTCTACCCTTCGGCGGAACCATGACTGGGTTTGTGCTCTCTGCTCGGAAGCAGAGAGCGCCCCCTGCCCGAAGGCAGAGAACTGACAGTGTAAAGGCAGTTACAGCGAGGCAACTACTGTGTTTACTAGGCTTCCCACGCAAGGCCAGATGTGACACATGGTCATTTTAATGTGGGTATTCCCAGCCATATAGCCGGGCCAAAAATATGTCTGTCTATTTTTACCGAGTCGTGGTTCTACCCTTCGGCGGAACCACGACTGGGTTTGTGCTCTCTGCTCGGAAGCAGAGAGCGACCCCTGCCCGAAGGCAGAGAACTGACAGTGTAAAGGCAGTTACAGCGAGGCAACTACAACCATTCTCAGTATAGGCAGGATTATATATACACATCAGGTGAGTCCATTCTTATGTGTAAAAAGGGGTGATCCCAAACAATTTTTTAGTAAGTAGGATGATCATAATGAAGGGAAAAGAAGACAAATGGGAGGCATTGATAATATACAGGGGAGTGCTCAATAAGCAATTCAGTGATTGTTTTAAAAATTATTTTGATTATAATAAAGGGAAAGGAAGATATTAATGAGGCAAAAAAGTAGACGGACTGTTAGCTTGAATTAGGACATTGTTTTATAAATTAGGATAATTATAATGTAGAGAAAGAAAGACACAAACATAACAATGACATGATATTAAATATGTCTGTTGGCATAGATTGGAAGACTGGTTTAGAAATTTGAATTATTACAAGGAAGATGAAAATAGACTCACACATGGCAATGAAGTGTTACAAAAGAATATCAAATATATATGTTGCCATGAATGGGAAGATTGATTTAAATATTGGATTATTACACTGAAAATAAAGATAGACTCACATGTGCCAATGAAGTGATACAAGAGATTATTCAATATGTCTGTTGACATGGATTGGAAGATTGATTAAGAAATTGGAATTATTACAATGAAGATGAAGATAGACTAAAATGTGGCAATGAAGTGATGCAAGAAAATATTAAATATGCTTATTGCCATGGATTGCAAGATAGATTCAGAGAATGGGATTATTACAATGTAGGTAAAGTTAGATTCACATATGGCAATGAAGTGATACAGGAGAAAATTATATACACTTGTTAGCATGGAATTGAAGATTAATTTAAAAATTAGGTTTATCACAATAAAGATAAAAGATTGACTCACATGTGGCAATGAAGCAACACAGATGAATTATAAATATGCCTGTTGGCATGGATTAGAACATTGATTAAGAAATTGGGATTATTACAATGTAGATGAAGATAAACTCAGATGTAGCAATGAAGTGTTACAAGAGAATATTAAATGTGCCTGTTGGCTTGGATTTTTTTTTTTTTAATTGTTTCACCCCGAGCAAGGCGGAAACGCCACTGATGTGCAGGGGACTACATAACTGTAAAAAGATTAATTAGAAAAGAGTGAGGAGTACAAACTAGTTAGAAAGGAATAATAGAAAGCTGAAAAAGCAGATGTGATGACAGATACATAGGTGGAGAGAAAGGGAAGCTTATACGGGGGTGGGGAGGGAGCTAGATCCTGTGGTTGGTAGATGAGTATTGACTTTGCATTTGAATTTCTGGAGGTTGTAGCCGTCAGGAAAGCAAGAATACGGGAGTGAGTTCCACAGGCGGGAAGTGCGAGAGAAGAAGCTGCAGGAGTAGAATTGTCATCTGCATTTGGCTAACCTGACTGTGAATGGGTGGGACCCAGTTGCCAGTCTGGTTGTGCGAGTAAGCACCTGTTGAGGAGGCACCAGTGACTTAAGTTCGTCTGAGCAGAAGCCATGAAAGTATTTATAGAACAGACAAAGGGAGGCCACATTTCGACGATGGGGAAGTGGCTGCAGTCGAGCCGCCAGATCAGTACCTATCACATTACAGACTCTCCTTTGGAGCCTGTCAAGAACACTCAGGACAATGGCAGGGACACCTGACCATAAAAGGCAGCTGTACTCCATGCATGGATGGATGGTTGACTTGTATATATGCAGGATGGATTCAGGTGGAAAAAACATCCTGGATCGACATAGTGACCCAACCTTCTTAGCAGTAGATTTTGCTATGGATTCAATATAGTGGTTCCATTTGAGGTCTGAGGACAGAGTAAGTCTGAGGAGGTTTAGTGTATTACTCTCCGGGAGAATCACTTGGTCCATGCTTATGGGAGGCAGGAGAGGTTGCCTGTAATGGTTGACAGACAACAGCTTGGTCTTAGATGAATTGAAGTTGACAAGCCACTTCTTGCCCCAATTCACCACAGAGTGTAGATCCCATTCAAGGTCAGCAGCGAGATTATGTCTGTCCGCCACGACAGGTTTCTTACTGGTGCGGGAGTATATTGTAGTGTCATCTGCGTAGATGCCTCCTTGGGACTTGATCTCATCTGGGAGGTCGTTGATGAAAATAAGGAAGAGCGTTGGGCCCAGGATAGAGCCCTGTGGTACACCAGCATTCATGCTGTAAGACGAAGAGGCACACCCATTCAGAACGAACTTCATTTTGCGGTTATTTAAAAAAGATTGGATTAGGTCAAGCAGGCGACCGGTAATACCATAACCGCATAGTTTGCATAAGAGGCCAGGGTGCCAAACCCTGTCAAAAGCCTTGGAGATGTCCATAGCAACCGCGCGAGCCTCGTCAGACTCATCAAGGGCCTGTAGCTTGTACTCCGTTACGGTTGTTAGCAGGTTGGCCGTGAACCTGGCTAAGCGGAATCCATATTGCCTATCGGTGAAGAGTTTGTGGGCGGTGAGATGATGAACTATTTCAGCATTGATTATAGCCTCGAATACTTTCCCGAATAGTGGTAGAAGACTGATAAGGCAATAGTTGGATGGGTCTAAGGATTCACCACAATTCTTAAATACAGGAACGACTGAAGAGAACTTCCAGCATGCAGGAAAGCAGGAAGCAGAAAGGCTGTAGTTAAATAGTTTAGAGAGGACAGGGGAAGGTTCAGGAGCACACCTCTTAAGGACTATCACCGGGATTCCATCATCTCCACATGCCTTATGGGGGTCGAGTTTTGAAATTACTCTGGATACTACTGTCGGGGTAATATATACTTCGTGCAGTTTGGCCTCAGTTCTAATAGGGAAGTCGGGTGGGTGTACTCCAGACGAGTCGAATGTGGAGTTGGATGAGAATCTGTGGGCAAAGCACTCAGCTTTGTCCGCAGATGACGTGAGAATCTCAAATCCATGGATTAAAGGAGGTATTGAGGATTTCCTATTGTTGAGCACTCGTTTACAAATCCTCCAGTAGTCCTTGGAGCCAAACTTGCGGTCAGCTATGTGCTGTCGCATTCTCTCAGCAAACAACTGTTTTGGCGTCATTTAGGGTTCTCTTGCACTCATTGCGAGCAGATATGAACAGGCGCCTATTGTGATCAGTTGACTGTCTCCGGAATAGACGGAAGTAATGATTCCTGGAAGATTAATTTAGAAATTGGGATTAGTACAATGTAGATGAAGATAGACTCTTATGTGCCAGTGAAGTGATACAAGTTAATATCAAATATGTCTTTTGGAATGAATTGGAAGATTATTTAGAAAGTAGGATTATTAAAAGGGAGATGAAGATAGACTTACATGTGGCTATGAATTGATATAGAAGAATATCAAATATGCCTGTTGACATGGATTGGATGTTTGACTTAGTAAATGAGATTATTACGATGAAGATGAATATAGATTCACATGGTGCAATGAAATGATACAGGAAATATATTATAATGCCTGTTGGAATGGATTAAGACTGATTTTGAAATTGGGATTATTACAGTGAAGATGAAGATAGACTCACATGTGTCACTGAAGTGATACAAGTTAACATCAAATATGCCTTTTGGCATGGATTGGTAGATTATTTAGAAATTTTGATTATTACAGTGAAGACGAAGATAGACTCACATGTGTCACTGAAGTGATACAAGTTAACATCAAATATGCCTTTTGGCATGGATTGGTAGATTATTTAGAAATTTTGATTATTACAGTGAAGACGAAGATAGACTCACATGTGTCACTGAAGTGATACAAGTTAACATCAAATATGCCTTTTGGCATGGATTGGTAGATTATTTAGAAATTTTGATTATTACAGTGAAGACGAAGATAGACTCACATGTGTCACTGAAGTGATACAAGTTAACATCAAATATGCCTTTTGGCATGGATTGGTAGATTATTTAGAAATTTTGATTATTACAGTGAAGACGAAGATAGACTCATATGTGTCACTGAAGTGATACAAGTTAACATCAAATATGCCTTTTGGCATGGATTGGTAGATTATTTAGAAATTTTGATTATTACAGTGAAGACGAAGATAGACTCATATGTGTCAATGAAGTAATATAAGCTAATATCAAATCTGTCTTTTAGCACAGATTGGAAGACTGATTTAGAAATTTGGGATTATTTCAATGAAGATGAAGGTAAACTCATGTGTGGCAAAAGAGTGTTGTTGGCATGGATTGGAGGTTTAATTTAGAAATTGACTTTATTAAAATGAAGCTTAAGGTAGACTCATATGTGGCAATGAAGAAATACATGAGAATATTAAATATATCTGTTGGGCTGGATTGGAAGATGTTTTAAGAATCTGGGATTATTACAGTGAGTTAGATGTACCAATGAAATGATACAGAAGAATATTAATTACGTCTGTTATCATAGATTTTAAAATTGATTCAGAAATTGAGATTATTATAATGAAGATGACGATAGACTCATATTTGACAAAAACATGATATTGGAGAATATTAAACATGCCTGTTTGCATGGATTGGGAGATTGATTGAGAGATTTAGAATATTACCATGAAGATGACAATTGACCTACATGTGGCAATGAAGTGATACAGAAGAGTATTAAATATCTCTGTTGGTGTGGATTGGAAGATTGATTTAGCAATTGAAATTAGTACAATGAAAATAAAGATAGACTCATATGTTTCAATGAATTGATATAGGAGTATATTAAATATGACTGTTGACATGGATGGATGGGAATTTTGATTTAGAAAATGGATATATTACAATGCAGATAAAGATAGACTCACATGTTGCAGTGAAGCAAGGCAGGAGACTATTAGACATGTATTTTGGCATAGATTAGAATATTGATTTAGAAATTAGATTGTTTACAATGAAGATATATTCATATGTGGCAATGAAATGATACAAGAGAATATCAAATATCTTTGTTGACATGGATTGGAAGATTGATTTCGAAATGAAGGAGAAGTTAAACTCACATATGTCAATGAATAGATCCAAGTAAATATTAATCTCGTCTGTTGGCATGGATTGTATGATTGATTCAGAAATTAGGATTATTACATGAAGATGAAGATAAATTCACATGTAGTGATAAAGGGATACAGGAGAATATTAAATATGCCTGTTGGCATATATTGAAAGATTGATTTATAAATTGGGATTATTACAATGAAGATAAAGTCAGAAGCACGTGTGGCATTGAAGTGATATGAGTTAATATTAAATATGCCTGTCAGAATGCATTAGAAAATTGATTTAAAAATTGAAATTATTGCATTGAAAATGAAGATATAATCACATGTGGTAATGAAATAAACATACTAGCATGAATTACACTATGACTTTGGAAATCATGTTTATTGTAATTAGAAAATGCATCCACAGGTGTCAGTGAAGCACTGAAGACTATTAAATAAGCATGTTTGAAAATGGTGTTGGAAATTGTGATTACTTAAAATAAAGATAGGTGACACAATTATGGCAATGAATTGTTAATGTAGTCTATTACATAATCTTGTCAGCATGAATTAGATGATAATTTTAGAAATTGTAATTATTATTAAGAAAAAATAATACATGCATGTGAAAATGAAGTATTTTAGGAGACTGTTAAATATGCATGTGATGATGAATTGTACGATGGCTTTAAAAATTATGATTAGCATAATGAAAAAAAAAGATACAAATGTGTCAATGAACTGACAAAGGACATTTCTAAATAAGCTTATTAACATAAATTGGAAGATTTGTTTTTAATTATGATGATTATAATGAAGATAAAGCAAGGTAGAAATGCAGTGATCGAAAAGACTATGAAATATACATGTTAGCATAAATTGAAAGTTGGTGTTAGTTATTTTAATGTAGTATGAATAAACTGTGTTAATAAAGTGAAACAGAAAAGTATTTGATGAGCATTTTAACATGAATTTTTTTTTTTTTTAATCACATCACCCCAAGCAAGGTGGGAAGGCCACTGGTGTGCAGGGGGCTCCGTAAGTGTGAATAGATTGGAAAAGAGAAAGCTGGAAACCACATCCTAAACAGGGAACAAGGGATGAGCCTCTACACCTGTTCAATAGACGTGGGTGGAGTGTGAACCGGGCGATAGTTCAGTCTATCTACTCCAATTAAAAAAAAACAAAAGAGAAAAGTGGAAAGATTGGAAAAGAGAAAACCGGAAACCACATCCTAAACAGGGAACAAGGGATGAGCCTCTACACCTGTTCAATAGACGTGGGTGGAGTGTGAACCGGGCGATAGTTCAGTCTATCTACTCCAATTAAAAAAAAACAAAAGAGAAAAGTGGAAAGATTGGAAAAGAGAAAACTGGAAACCACATCCTAAACAGGGAACAAGGGATGAGCCTCTACACCTGTTCAATAGACGTGGGTGGAGTGTGAACCGGGCGATAGTTCAGTCTATCTACTCCAATTAAAAAAAAACAAAAGAGAAAAGTGGAAAGATTGGAAAAGAGAAAACCGGAAACCACATCCTAAACAGGGAACAAGGAGTAGAAGATGGTTTTAGAAATTATAATTATTATAATGATGACATAAGGAAGATACAAATGTGTCTATGATGTGATACCATAGACTATAAAATGATCATGTTAGCATGCACTGGAAGGTTGTTTTAATTATTAGAAAAGGAATTACATTGATGTGATATAGGCAACTATTAAGTAATAATGTTAGTATGAATTGTATGATGGTTTTAGAAATTATGAAAATCCAATGAATCATTTGTAATGCTTTGAAATTTCATCTAGGCTTCTCTGACATTCTCAACCTATATTGTATCTTTGAAATGTTTTTTTCTCTGATTAATATCATGATAATTGTTCTGAGGAGACTTCCTCTTTGAAACCTTGGCTTTATAAACTGAAACTGTATAGTAGTACTAGTTTGGAAACTCAGTCTTATCATTTTGAAGTTGAAATTGCTAGGTTTAAATGTTTTTTTTTATTGTAATAGTTTCCTTCTTACTTTTCAACTGTGGAACTATCTTGTAGATTCCTGCATTCCTGATTTTCAAAATTTTATATGCATTGGCATTTGCCTCTTTTTGACTAGTTTTTTCCTTCTATATTTTTTCTTCATTAATTATTTATTATTATTTTTTACACACTCTGACTATTTT
>JBBBDQ010000808.1:77500-235000 GCA_037127315.1 Ascarosepion bandense | reverse complement strand
TTATGATCAATTTAAAAAAGACAGTAGTCCTGCATCAGTCGGTTTCTGGAAAGACTTATATGCCAGGATCAAGATAAGTCAAGAGTAAAGACTTGCAAGTAGTTGCACATTTACCACACTCAATGAAGAAATCACCTGCATGCTTTCAAATGCTTGTGTTGCATATAGCAGCTTGAAAAGTGGTTTTGATCACAAAACATATCTCTTTAGCTATTATAATATGTGTTCTGTCATCTTTACTATATGGTTGTAAGACTAGGCCAACATATAGCAGGTATATATAGAGTCTGGAATACTACCATAAAATATGCTTTCATCAAACACTGAAGATATTGTGGCGATTAGGGCCACTTCTACGCCATTGTGTGCTGCAACGAACAAAGATTTCATGTATGGAGTCCATGGTTATAAAATGGAGGCTGAGATAGTCTAGTTATTTAGTATGTTTAGAGAACAAACGCTTTCTAAAAAAGCACTATACGGTGAACAGTTTGAAATCAATACAAGCCTTACAAACGATACAGAAGAGCCTCAATGACAAACTTAATAAGGTCAACATAGACACCAGTGTTTGGGAAGATGTTGCATGTCTACTTTAAAAACTGTTGACAGCTGGAATTAATGACTTTCAGAAAAACCGGATTAAATAGGCAGAACATAAGACTTACATCGTTACATGGGCAACGTAGTACTCGTCTTTGGAGAATGTAGTAAGGACTTACACATGCACAGAATGTGAGCAGGTGTGCGTTCAAAGGCTGTTTTGATTAGTCTCACACGTCGAACGAGTTCGGTCTGATTGTGGTTGAAACCTATGCAACAAAATGTGCTAGTCGGTGAGTGGACTCTGCATTAAAATTACAGCACAATCAGAGTAACACATAAGATAAGCTTCATTGTGGCTTAAAACGGAGTTCACTTTCTGGATTAACGAATCACCTGAGATGTCATTAATGGCAAAGAAAACAATAATAATGTCATAAAAGTGGTTGTACTCGAAGGGCAAGTATGTATGCTAACAGATAGATACGATGTTTTGCTTATAAATAAATTAAATTCATTGTCAAAATTTTGAACATGTATAGCGAGCTGGTACAATTCTCAGAAAATTCAAGCAACCAGGTACGCCACATTTGAGCCAAAATGTTAGGAAAATACAAGAGAATTTCTAAAAAGATTATGATTGTGTTGCATCGTGTTTTTTGTTATATTAACACAGTATTATAATATTTCTGTTTATCATTACATTATCAAAAAAATCGGAGTAGATGAAAAAAAGAAACAGTTGTGAGAAGTGACAAAGTTTGAGAAAACAAATTCAAAATACTTCACAATTTCATTTATCTAATGTTAATTTATAAAATTGTTGTATCGTGGAATGAAGAGATACATAGAGAAATGTAGATAAACTACTTTATTAACAGAGTTGTACAACCAGGATGTATATACACTATTTACAGCCTCTCGCAGTTGTAGGTGTTACTTCCCGAAGTCCGTGATAATGACAACTCCCGTGCTAAGCACACATTGTCTTTCATACATCCGGGCGACCGGATGTCACATGGTACGAGCCACGACACAATGAACATTTTATTCGAAATTTTACAAAATGATTTAGTAAATTATACTTTCAGTTTTTGGTTGCTTTTAATGACTATTATATTTTGCATAATCAAGAATTTATCTCTAGTTTCATCATTAACGTTGCAATATCTATCACTTACTCTGTCGGTCACACAATTTGTAATAACGCTTTGTTTGTGACTAAACTTCCAAGAACTCAGTATGACACGGTCACACCATATCTAACCCATGAAGGTCGTAGAGACAAAGCATATAAGAGAGGCGTATAAATAGTAAATGTCCAGAGTAAAATTCTATTTCAATTCCGTATGATTTTGAATAGAGCGTTTTTCTTCATCCGTATCGATTTATTTACAAAGATTAAAGAACTTACTTTACCATGCTATTTAACATACACCTGTCTGAAAATTGGTTTCGGCTTTATTCAATGGCGTCAAGTGAACGAAAAAGTAAGAGTTGTATCTCGAAAGATAGATTCAATTTTCCTTATCATAAATACTAAATTTTCCTTCATTCAAATTGATTGAACAGTAAAAATTTCTAAAAAAATTCCTTGTTTACTCAACTATTTAACATAGACTTATAAGTCCCAAAAGAAAAATTCACATACATGGCCCAGTAGATAAAAGCATTGGTTGAATCCAGTGACTTTGAAGCCATAGGGAAATGGTTAATGTTCATTAATTCGGCCTTGTGTCATACATAACCAAACTCTTTACAGCTTACAAGTTTTATCCATGTTTATCACCAGAATTATGAGAAGGTTATTTTTGTTATCATCATCATCAGGTTGGTTGGCAGCAGAAGGTTGGAGATTGGAATGTGTGGAAGAGTGGAATAATAAAATATACATTTTTCATGTTAAATAGAAACGTATTAAAACAAATAAATAACAAGAATTGTAGCAGTTAATGTTCAATGAGAAAGTTAAGGGTATCAAGAGTGTAGAAATGTTCGTAGTAGTAATTTGTTGGAAAGAGTTTATGCGTACGTACGTATGTATAAGCATTTGTTTGGTAGGAGTGTCTTTGAATAGAGAAGAGGAAGTAAAAGGAATCAGCACACGAGAAAGAAGGAGAAAGAGGATGACGTGCGGCACGACCTTATGTTCGGGTCAACTTGAAGTTTCTGGCTTGTTACATTTTAGCTTGCCTCTCCTACTACCATCTGACTGAATGACGCTGATCGAAGCCATTTATAGTTATTTAGATTTTTCGCACTGGATCTCTAAGTTCTTTTTGGTCTTGCAAATTGCTTCCATTGGTCAGAAAATCAATTTAAGATCTGCTTGCAATGCCCGGTTTCAACTTTTTCTTAAAGCACATGGTCAATTCTTTTTCTATTTGGGGAAAAACCAGGATTTCACACGTCATTGTGAATTTTTGTAAAAGTGAAGAAAGTTAATTTTAATTCTGAATTTTTTATCCCACAACTTCACCTAAAGAATTGAGAGTTCAATACCTGGCTACAGGTATTGAACTCACAGCTATCAAAAAAACTTGTAGAGTTAAGTAAAACTGATACTGAGATATCTGGAAGAAGCACGGCCCATGGAACTAAAACAATTTATCCCAGTGGACAAAATAAAGAGTTCAGCTCGAAATTCCAATTGTCTGAGGAAGGACTGGGTGCATAACTGTCGAAATGCCGCGAATATGGCAACAAAGATGAGGTAAACAGTACAATGTAAATACTGTAAATAAATAATAAAGTTTCAATATTTCTAAACTATATGAAAATTTATTGTACTGAGCTACGCACCCTAGTAAAGCCAACTGACCTTGTGCTTGTTTGCATTTCTCACCAAAATTTGGTTCTGATTGGTCAATATATATACACTCTTTCATTTTTTTTTCCAATTGGAGTAGATAGACTAAACTATCGGCCGGTTCACACTCCACCCACGTCTATTGAACAGGTGAAGAGGCTCATCCTTTGTTCCCTGTTTAGGATGTGGTTTCCGGCTTTCTCTTTTCCAATCCTTTCACTCATATGTAGCCCCCTGCGCATCAGTGGAATTACCGCCTTGCTCGGGGTGATATTAAAAAAAAAAAAGACTGACGTAAGATGGATTCCTGCTTTATCCATTGGCACGATGTGAGAAAAACAGTCTGATTTTTATCTCGACAGGCAGATTCCGTTTTCCTTACTAACAATACAGGGTTTTCTTTCATTTGCATCAATTTATCTTCAAAGTCTAAAAGACCCAACTTGCCCTGCTCTTTAACCTGTCGTAAAATGGGTGCCTACCTTTTCCAATGGCAGGAAGTGAAAGATGAAGCCAGAATTTAATCTCAAAACGTAGATTTCATTTTCCTTATTAACAATGCAGGGATTTCTTTCAAATAGATGAATTTAACTACAAATTGTAAAGAACCTTGTTGACCCTGATATTTAATATACAACTGTCGGAAGATGGGTTTGTGTTTATCCAATGGCGAGAATTAAGCAAAATAGTGAGAATTTCAACTTGAAAAGAAACATTAAGTATTTCATTAGCGAAATGTAAATGCTATTTTCCTTAAGATCAATGCAAATTTTTTCTTCAACCGGATCTATTTATCTACAACGGCCTAATATCTATTTTCACCAGGTATTTAATATATCCGCAGAAAGCAATGGCAATCTACTGCGGGATAATCTTCTGCCCAGTCAGTCATGTCTCTTTCGATACATGATCGCCCAAGCGTGTTTTACGTATGGCATTTAACTGGCTGATTTAATATATAACTGTCGGAAGGTAGTACTGGGCATTATCTGATTGCGCGAAATCAAAGAAACAGTCAGAATCTCACATCGACTGGCAGATCCTATTTTCCTTACCGACAATATAGAGTCTTCCTTCACCAAGATCGATTGGACTACAAAGGCTAAGAAACCAATTTTATTTAATATGTAACTGTCGGAATACGGTTTCCTGCTTTATCTGATGACAGAAAGTGAAACAAACAGCCAGAATTCTATCTCGAAACGTAGAATGCATTTTTTCACTAACAGTTCACCGATGTTTTTTAAACGAACCAATTGAACTTCTTCTTATATGTGCCTTGTCCTTTCAAGACGTAGGCGATCATGGTCTTCTACGTCTTCCTATCTCTGGTGGCTCTTGGCACGCTTTCTCCTGTAACAACTCGCAACCCCCGTTCTGTCATCCATCTGCTCAGGCCCTTCAAATATGTTATCTGCTGCTTTCCGCTATCTCTTTTTCCCCTCTATCTGACCTGTTAGTATCAGGTTCTCCAATTCTTGCATGTCCCAGGAACTTCAGTTGTCTCTTCCTGATGTTCCATATTAATTTCATTTTCATTTCCATACGTTCCAACACCTCATCATTGTCCACATGTTCGCAGCATCCTTCCTGTAGAACCATATTTTAGTTGCTTCAAAGTTTTCCTTCATCTTTGATGATATTGTATAGCATTCACTGCCTTATTGAAAAACTGACATCACATAGCACTCTAGTACTCTCTTCTTTGTTTCTAGTGAAAGTTTTCTATCTTAATACTTTACTCAGCTTCTGAATCACCTTCGAATCTCTGTGTCGCACTTTCCGTATTCTGTTAGAACATTTCCCAGGTATTTAAATTTTTGTACCTGCTTGATTTTGATATTCGCCACCTGTATTTGACATTTTGGGTTGCTCTTTTTGCTGATGACCATGCATTCGGTTTTCTTGCAGTCTATTTGTAGTCCTTTCTTGTCGCTCTCTTCAGCTACTTTCTGTAGGAGGTCTTGTAGTTTCCTTTCCGTGTCTGCAATCAGCACTGTATCATCTGTGTATCTTATGTTGTTCAAATTGTGGCCTCCAATGACAAATCCTGGCATAACATCTAGGGTCCTCAAAATAGTCTCGCTGTACAAGTTGAATAGATCCGGTGAAAAGATACACCCATATACGCAGGATGCAAAAATAACGATAAAAGAGTTTGATAATGGACAAACAAATGAAGAAATGCGTTTTGAGATACTGCCAGTTCTCAGAAAGAGTTCTCCTGGTCAACCTGAAAAGGAGACCGTTCAACATAGCAATTGTAGTCATTTATGCACCAACAACATAAAGAACTGAAGAAGAAATATAATCTTTTTACTCCACTCTTGACAATGCTAAGGCTCAATGTAAAAGCCAATAAATTAGAATCATCATGGGAGATTTGAATGCCAAAGTAGGCAAGAAGAGGGAAGGTGAATCAAAAGGCAACTTTGGATTAGAAATCTGCAACGAACGAGGAGAAAACTTGGTCCAATGATGCAGAGTAAATAACCAGGTAATAATTAATACCTGGTTTCAAGAACACCCACGATATCTTTGGACATGGAGAAGTCCAGGAGACGACACAAAAAAACAAATAGACTACATAACCATGAACAGGAGATTCAATGCAAAACCTATCCATGCGCCGACTATAGAAGCGACCATGTCCCAGTCATCTGCAAACTAAGGGTGAAACTCCGGAGATTGAAGAAGTCTAGTGCAGCACTAAGACTGCAATACAAAACGCTCGTGAATGACATCAACCAGCAGAAAGAATACACTAACAGCGTGCAAAACAAATACGAAGAACAAATTAGAAAAGGAAACTCGAAATTAGACTCATTAAGGAAATCGCTAGTGACATCAGCAAAACACATTACCCCAAAAGAAACCAGACGCCGAAGAAAAAACAAGTAGATGACTGAAGAGATTCTCGACATGATACAGAGGAGACAGAAAATGATGCCAAGACATGTAATGGAACACAGGAAAGTACACAAGGAAATAAGGTGCAAATGCATGCAGGCTAAAGAGGAATGGCTCAATGACAAATTTGCAGAAGCAGAGAGATTGAGCAGGACTAGTCAAGCAGACATGCATAAAGAAATAAATTGAAACAAAGACTACATATTCAATACCAACAATGAAGGAATTTTCTTTAACCAGATCGATTGAATTATAAAGTCTAAAGAATCTAGATTGGTTCCTGCTTTATCCAATGGCGTGTATTTTTCACGTTATATTTCAATAGGGAAAGAGCATATGTGAATA
The DNA here is from genome assembly GCA_037127315.1 of Ascarosepion bandense. Lineage (NCBI taxonomy): Eukaryota > Metazoa > Mollusca > Cephalopoda > Sepiida > Sepiidae > Ascarosepion > Ascarosepion bandense. The sequence continues at coordinate 228,393 of JBBBDQ010000808.1, read as the reverse complement.
TGAATGTTGACATTGAAGAGGCGACATTCTGTTTCAGGCTAAAGACAATCGTCAGGCAATGACAAATTTGTTTAGAATGAAACTCTTATATATCCATTTATTGTTTGCATATGAATTTGTCATTTAACTAAGGAGCATATGGATTAAGTTGTAACCTTTATTAAACGCTCTGAGTGAACATCGATAAAACATCACAAGTGTTAAATGACAGCTAGTGAACAAATCTTTACACCCCTTTGGATCTTTCTATTCTTTTTGTCTTTGTTTATTAAGGCCACTTAACTCATTTCTTCCATTTAAAGTAATAAAGTAAATTTTAGTGTGAATTTAAAACCCCTTAGAATCCTGGCATATTCATTTGAAGCAAAAGTAGACTGGGTTAATATCACGTTTAGAACACAGATTTATTTATAAAGTCACACATTTCTTTTGGAGTAAATTCTCTCTATGTGGCATGTCTCCTCAGAAATTGGGTGTCATGATTCGCCACACATTTTTTTTTTTTGCTTTCAGTAATCGATATTCTTTTCGAATCCTCCTTTTTCATACGTGTTCCTTCATTTATTTTCTCAAAATTCTCATCGGGTTGTAATGTTTGGTAAACTGTACTAGTAGTAAGTCTCCGTCGGTCCGGGTTGACCATTGGTAATTGTCTGCTTGGCTGGAGCATCGGCGTCTGTGACTGTAGAAACCGATGCGGGAGTGACAGTCTTTGCTGCAGAGGCTGCATTTATGCTTTGTTTCTGGCCTGTCATTTTGCTTCCTGTGAACCCTGCCTCTCCGTGGAGACTTGTGTTAGTTGCTCCCCACTTGATTTAAGATGTTGGGTCAGGGTTCCTCTCCATTTGAACCGACTGAATGTTACGCTCTCCCATGACTCCATATAGATGACCACAGCTTTCATATCGCGTTTTATGATGTCACGGTACTGCAGTTGTGACCGCGCAGTGGGTCTTCTTCCAGAGGCTATACTATTAGATCATTAATAGTGTTCGATTCTTAATGAACCATATTTATGTCCTTGTACGAAATCTAAGATACGCTTGTTAGCTAACATGTAAATTAGTGTTCTTATTACTTTTCTCTTACATTCACGATCTGTGAGTGTTAAATTCTCTAAGACTTGCTTTCTCTTCATTCCAACGCTTTTTTGAATATTATCAACAACGTTTTGTTGTTTATATTCTTTTCAAAACTTTCCTACTTACCAGGAGCTGCTTCTGTGACATTCACACAATTAGTTATGTAGAAAAACACCTCCATGGCTTCAACAGTTTGTAATTAAATTTTCATATAGGAGATTAGACATGATATATTGGGGTATAAACATTTATATCACGAAGAGAAAGCTTTAATATTGTCTTGCAGTGCTTGTATAATTTAATATATACTACCTGTATAGACTTTCTGGAAAATGAAGTTTGGCACGTCTGTTTTATATGCATAGATTACGCACTAAAATGCTTCCTCAGTGATTCCGGGGCCAGAGAACGTTTAAGATCTCCATGACAGCAGATTTTGTCTCACATAGGCTCAGCCAAGAGCGATCATTTCTCAACCAACATTCTGGCATAGTTTCCGCATGAATTGTAACAATATTTGGACCTACTCAAATGATATATTTTTATTTAATTCTATTAAGGGATTTTGGTCAATTGGCATTTGTCTATTTTTGTTTTTACTATTTGTGTTTTGGCCAGTCAAAGAGGCGGATTACATTTTATCCTAAACAGTTTTCGACTTTATCCAATGAGATACGTAATTTTTATTTGCCTCTAAGCTTATGTCTATTAAAAAGTTGAATTTTTATAAATAGCAATAATACATATTAACCAAACGGGTGAGAGTAGATAGACTAAACTATCGCCCGGTTCACACTCCACCCACGTCTATTGAACAAGTGAAGAGGCTCATCCCTAGTTAACTGCTTAGGATGTAGTTTCCGGTTTTCTCTTTTCCAATCTTTTCACTCTTACGTAGCCCCCTGCACATCAGTGGCGTAACCGCCTTGCTCGAAGTGATATGTTTAAAAAGAAAGCTAAAAAAAGCATACTCATGTTGTTTTGTTGATTATTTACCTGCTAGAGTTCTAAGCCTCAGTTTTTTTTACATTATTTAACTTTTGCTTCGTTCATTTTATTCATTACAATCAATGATTTACAAAGTATTAATATTTAATGAAATGTCAGAAACAATTTTTCAGCTATTTTATGACTAATGTTTTCTTTCTTTTATTTTCTAATAATCACCCTGTTTTCAAATCTTTGGTAATTCTTGCTAATCTTCATGCATTATAGTCTTCTGCCTCGCTTGAATGATGTTTTCTTTCTTTTCATTAAATAATTATTCTGTCAATATGTCTTTGCAATTAATGCTAACGTTCATATGTTATGGTCTTCTCTATCACTTGAATGCATTCTTCTTTTCATTATATTAATCATTATGTCTAAAGCTTATTGAGCATTCATGCTAATATTCATATGTTATAATCTTCTCTATCCCTTGAATGCCTTCTTTCTTTTCATTATATTAATCATTTTGTCTAAAATGCATTAGGCATTCATGCTAACATTCAAATATTATAGTCTTCTCTATCACTTGAATGCATTCTTCTTTTCATTATATTAATCATTATGTCTAAAGCTTATTGAGCATTCATGCTAATATTCATATGTTATAATCTTCTCTATCCCTTGAATGCCTTCTTTATTTTCATTATATTAATCATTTTGTCTAAAATGCATTAGGCATTCATGCTAACATTCAAATATTATAGTCTTCTCTATCACTTGAATGCATTCTTCTTTTCATTATATTAATCATTATGTCTAAAGCTTATTGAGCATTCATGCTAATATTCATATGTTATAATCTTCTCTATCCCTTGAATGCCTTCTTTATTTTCATTATATTAATCATTTTGTCTAAAATGCATTAGGCATTCATGCTAACATTCAAATATTATAGTCTTCTCTATCACTTGAATGCATTCTTCTTTTCATTATATTAATCATTATGTCTAAAGCTTATTGAGCATTCATGCTAATATTCATATGTTATAATCTTCTCTATCCCTTGAATGCCTTCTTTATTTTCATTATATTAATCATTTTGTCTAAAATGCATTAGGCATTCATGCTAACATTCAAATATTATAGTCTTCTCTATCACTTGAATGCATTCTTTCTTTTCATTATATTAATCATTTTGTCTAAAAGTCATTGGGCATTCATGCTAACATTCATATGTTATAGTCTTCTGTATCAGTTCAAAGACTTCTTTATTTATTTTCATTATAATAATCATTCTGTTTAAAAGTTTGACAATTCATGCTAATCTTTATGCTATAACCTTCTCTGTCAATTGAATTTCTTTTTTCTATTCATTATAATTATACTTCTATTCATCTTTAACAACTGATATTCTATTGTCTTCTGCATCACGTGAATGATGTATTCTCTATTTCTTTATGATATCATTCTCTCTCAAAATATTTTGTATTTCATATTTTCATGATAAATTAGGTCTCTTTATTTCGATCACAGAGACTATTGAATTAGATTTATTTCACTTCAAATTTAGCATGTAATGTCCATGAGGGATGTGCGATGTGGTGTATTGGATATCGGCTCGGAACGAGAAATCGGAGAACCGAGTTCGAATTCCAGTTGAATTCATTGCATTCACTTACGCGCAAATACTCTTGGGAAAGGTATTAATCCTATTATTCCTTCCAGTTATGGGTTAAATAGCAGGACAGACTGGGTTCTATAGCCTTGGTCGGCAACCAGTCTACCGCAGAAAGCAATGGCAACCTACTGCGGAATAATCTTCTGCCCAGTCAGTCATGTCTCTTTCGAAACATGATCGCCCAAGCGTGTATCACGTATGACACTTAACTGACTGAATGCCCATGAAAAATTTAACACTTTAACTTTACTCTAGTTTTGCAACACAGTCTTGCTACGTACATAATATAAAAACTTTGCACTATTCTTGACTAAGATAAAATTAATAACTTTGGTGAATTATAAGGCTGCGAGTAACTAGTAGAAACAGGTATTTGCCTGCAGATAAAAGACAGAAACTTGATTGCTGATTTTTAAGGAAAACAAATTTAAATATATTGATAATTTATGTGTCCCATTTACTCTCATTATTCCTTTATCTTCTAATCAATACTAAGTTAATGATAATAAATTTATTTAAAGCTTGCTAGCTGTGTTGATAATCGTGTGTTTTCACTAAATTCATTGGCTACTATTTGAATATTTATTTCAGTTGAAGACAGAGAGTCTCTAGCATTTGTAAAATTGTGTAACATTATATATTCTATTTAGAATTTGTATCATACAAAGCTAAAGTTAGTAAACATATTTTAAATATGCATTATATATATATATATATTAATCATTTCACCCCAAGCAACGCATTCCATTGCCACTATTGCGCATAGGGCTACATAGGGGAAGGTAAAGAGAAGGAGTGGTTAGGTGTAGGAAATGTCAGTAGGAAGGTGATAGATGGGTAAGGATACCGAGGATGAGGGTTGGGCAGATGGGAAGAGTGTTTGAAAGAATGGGAGCGAGTTAGTGTGTTAGGAGGTGTCTATTGACCTTACATTTAAACTCGTGAAGATTGTAGCCGTCGGGGAAGCAATCATGTGGAAGGGAATTCCACAGTCGGGAGGTGCGAGAAAAGAAACTGTTGGAGTAGAAGTTGCTGTAGCATTTTATCGGTTTCACTGTAAAAGGGTGGGATCTAGTTGTAAATCTAGTTTCTCGTGAAAATTCGTATCTAGTGGGCAGCGGTGATCTAAGTTCATTGGAGCAGAAGCCGTGAAAGTATTTATAGAAGAGACACAGGGAAGCCACGTCGCGCCGGTGAGAGAGACACTGCAGGCGGTCTGCCAAGTTGGTATCGATCACATTACAGACCCTCCGCTGTACCTTGTCGAGAAGCCCGAGGAGAATAGCAGGAGCACCCGACCAGATATGGCAGCAGTATTCAATGCACGGGCGGATGGTAGATTTATATATGTGCAAGATAGATTCAGACGGAAAAAAACTTCCGGGCCCTGCACAGAGAACCGACTTTCATAGCAGCGGATTTAGCAATGGATTCGATATATTCATTCCATTTGAGGTCCGCTGTAAGTGTGAGACCAAGGAGGCGTAGTGTTTTACTCTCTGGGAGGCAAGCCTGGTCCATGCTAATGCTAATAGACATAAAATTATACTACCTCTGTCCGTCATATATATATATTAAATTTGTATTATTAATTAATATTGATTACAAGTTTATCCAAAAGCTGATGCAACTTATGCCTTTTAGAAAAACTCGTCATCTTAAATCATAATGATTTAATGACCACATGCTGTCATAGAAAAAATATTTACTTAAATTCTTAGTCCCAGATAGATATTGTTTCCTCTATACGTTTGCCCCTTTCTTTCCCTCGTTTTACCTTATTTTCCCTCTTTCTTTCTTTCCCCCGCTAATATTACTTTAAACAATGATGAATTACGTCCTTTAATTTTTGCTTATTGCATTGTTTATGTTTTAACTTTTATTTAATTTTTAATTTTAAGTTACTTTTAATTTTTATTTTATTTAAAATTTTAAAATTTTGATTTTTTTTATCTACATGTAATAATAATATTTGAAGTTTTACGTTTTTATGATTTACGCCCCTTTTATTTTTCCCCCTGCATTTTAATATTTTTTATTTTATATTTTAAATATATATTTTTATCTACATGTAATTTTAGAATATTTAAATTTTTAATCTTGTTATTAAAAAAGCAGTAACTTCACTTTAAAAGATTCTCCCATGAACATCGAGTTAACTTAAATTCAGATTTATTAAGCTGACATTTTGAAATATGCATCTGATAATTGCATAACACATGAAACTCCGAGTTGTACCATCGACGTAGAACAATATGTATATTTATTAATTATATAATAAAATAAAATAAAACAGAATTTTAGTATTTTCAATTCGGTAACCATGTATGTGCGTCTGTCTAATAGGAGTACTAATGTCTTCATATTTCTGCGGTCAGCCGGCACAATGGTGTGGAATTCCACACATATAAACAAATACGAATATACATTACTATCCGATGCCCACTTAGACATACAAGGATCTATACAAACTTACATACATATTGTATTATCTACAATTTTAATGCACGTAATACGTGTCTGACTAAAAAGAATTGACCCAAACAAAACTGAAAAAGTCAAAGTTCTGTTTTTTGTCTGAATTCTCTCAATCTCTGATGAATCTTTAACAAAAGTGAAACCTTTTAGATTGATACTAGCTTCCTAGTTGTTCTTAATCTTATCACACTCACACACACACTCACTCACACACACACACACACACATATATATATATATATATATATATATATATATATATAAAAGAAATATATATATATAAGAAATATATATATAGTCATCCGCAAACAGATCTGTTTCGCTGTATCATAGCTCATCAGTACGGTTACACACCGATTGCCCCTTAACCCAGGATTGAAACCCGACCGAATTGGCGTCAGTTCGCGATTCTACCTCTAGCCCATGGGCGTTCGGCAGAAGAAGGCAGACTTTTTAGTGTGTATATCATCATTATACCTGCCAGTGTGCTCTAATTCATTTTACTGAATGAGCAATGCGTACATGCCAGAGTAGCTACTGTTTTTCAAAGTTTACCATTCTTCCAGAGTGCTCAATCAGGGTATGAGAGCGTAAGTAGTCATCCGCAGACAGATCTTTTTCACTGTATCACAGCTCATCAGAACGGTTAGACTCCGATTGCCCCTTAATCCAGGATTGAAACCCGATTAAATATATATATATATATATATGAAGTGGAAGTTGACTTGTGACCGAAGAAGAGCACATCAAGACTCATATCTCTCAATAGAACAATTCAGGGGTGCTTTCTATGTATTTTATAACTATTAGTTTATTTGATTTATAAGCCATTTCACATTAAGTAAAAACAACTTTTTCGACAACGATATGACTATCTGGAATTTAAATTTTTATTGTGTCCAGTTTGCTGACCTACACACTTTGTTACAAATACTGAACGAAATGTCTTGCTGGGTGTGATATTGGTAGATCGGCTGTTTCTGTGTCCACGTTCTTGGTTGAAGAGGCCTGCCATCCAAAGAAATACATGACCACATTGGTCACTCGAGAGAGAAAAGAGAAAGCCGGAAACCACTGTTTAGATATGTGAATTTTCGATTTGAAAATGGTATTAAGTCTAAAAAATTATATCATACATCTTAAATTAACGGAAGTAAAGAATTGAAAAAGTTAAGCAATCAATGTTGACGTTGTAATAACATATTTTGAAAATATGACAAATACAAATTATGTTACACATAAAATAAATGACTATCAAAATGCTTAAAACTATGGAACTATTTTTATTTGGACATTTCGTAGAATACACACAATTGTCACACGAAGAAACTAGTTCATTGCAAATAGAAGTAATAAAAAAGCTTTTGCCTGCAGAACGCAAGGTATCATTATTCGAAATAACTTATGGATAGGAAAACAAAGAATAAACTTATTTTGCTTTGAATGCAAACACTAATATTTTTTCCAAGAGAGCTTCGACACGCAATAAAAAAAAGTTTTCACTTGATTATTTTCGTTTTTCTTCTTCTTTCTATTGCTCATTTGTTCCTATTTCCAATTAAAATAAGAACGCCACGTTGTAAAATTGCTTCTTCTAAGACTAAGCATTTTTTCTTTTCTTTTTTAATTTTGTTTTTATTATTTTTTGACCTCGAGTTCTTTTCTTCTCAATTTAAATGCGAACAGTTATAAATCTCTGCCCTCTATTCACTCTTATATTTCTCTTCAATTTTCTTAGTCTTCCTCAGTGAGCAATCGATTTTATAAATTTATCATAATTTCTTTTGCATTTCTTAACCTCTAGTTAAAAAAGAGTGATAGAAAGAAAATAGATTGAAAAAGAATTCAGGAACAACGACGATACAATAAACAAATATCTTTCATTATAATGGAACTAATAGGATGCAAAGAACGAATGAATGAAGATTTTAAAAGAAGAAAAAGAAAGAAAAAGTCTAGGAAATAAAACACTAAAATTTACAGTCTTCCAATAGATTACTTAATCGTTATGGATTGGATCCCCCGGGCCAAAAACATACCCATTTACAAATAGCCGTGAACAACAAAAATGATTTACGCCTTAGATAGATAGATAGATAGATAGATAGATAGAGAGAGAGAGAGAGAGAGAGAGAGAGAGAGAGAGAGAGGAGGAGGAAATGGAGAGAGAGATAGCATGTAATTTGGAAGGATTGCCCCCGTTTGACAAGTCTTATGAATGGGGGTTGTTTAAGAAGGTTTCTAGACCATGACAGTTTCTGACCCATGGGGAAATAGCACGCTTCAATGCGTCGACAAGAAAAAAAAGATATTAGCTGGTGCTCATGACCAGTCCTTATACTTTATCGTTTTTTTATTATTATTATTTTAAGTTTTTTCATTGTGCTGATTGTAATAGCGGGTGAAAGAAGGCAGCTCACTTCAATTTCAGAGAAAAGACGATTAAAAAAACTGAAAAACAACGTTAATATTGACAATTCAAAAAAAATAAAATAAAACACGTTTTTTCTTTAATTTTTTTTTAATCTACAGCGATCAAAATATTTAAATGTCAGACGACACAAAACATATGAAATTGCATTACAGACGACTAGTCACACCAATAATTGGCTTACGAAAAAGTAATTTAATACTAATATTGGAAACTTAAATGCAAGCTGTAATAATCCTTATTAGTACTAAGTTATTTTAACAGTACTTGGTTTCATCAAAATTCCTGCATCAGTATACATGTTGTCACTATCCTCAAACATTATTAACATTATTACTGTAATTAAATAATGTTAAACATTATTAACATTATTACTGTAATTAAATAATGTTAAACATTATTAACATTATTACTGTAATTAAATAATGTTAAACATTATTAACATTATTACTGTAATTAAATAATGTTAAACATTATTAACATTATTACTGTAATTAAATAATGTTAAACATTATTAACATTATTACTGTAATTAAATAATGTTAAACATTATTAACATTATTACTGTAATTAAATAATGTTAAACATTATTAACATTATTACTGTAATTAAATAATGTTAAACATTATTAACATTATTACTGTAATTAAATAATGTTAAACATTATTAACATTATTACTGTAATTAACCTTTTCACAAGAATAATAATCTTTATTGCAAGTTCAGGCACAATTATCGTTGGATTCGTTATTAATATCAAGGCCAACACGGCTATTAAAAAGGATATTATCATTGTGGCGTGTGTGTCAACATGCACACTGCACGTCTCCTACGTAAACATCAGGAACATTTTAATCATCAAAATAATCGATATATGCACTAACATTTTCAGTTCCATTTGAACCACTCCCATCATTGCCCACACTAGAGTCCGAGTCACCAGTACAAAAAAATATTATCGTCAAAATCACTTCCTTCATCACCCAAAAAAGGAGTATTCTTTTTTTTCTGTCCGGCCATTGTCACAATTAACATGATCATAATCATCATTGATTTGAAACGCACGACTCTCAAAATTCATCAATGGAATAATTAATGTCCTTTTTCACGTCTACCATTGGTTTATTATTATGCGCCATTTTTCATCATATTTCTATTTCTGCTATGGTTGCACTACCTACCAAGTTTGCGTGAAGACATAAGGCAGGTCGTGGTGTGATGTTATGGTTCCATTCCATTTTTTAAATCTTCCCTAATAACACTAGCGTTACATAGACAAAGTTCTCCTTGGTGTGTGGGCTGTACTTAAAAAGACAATTTTTTAGATCTCTTAAGCTGGGTTTTTTTGTTCCATTTTTTATCATTCCAAGTGCACATACTATCACTGGCACAACTCTTGTTTTCAATTTCCACAATTTTTCTATTTCAATTTCCAGGTCTTTATATTTTGACAGTTTTTCAAATTCCTTGATTGCTATGTTACAATCCGCTGGACAAGCCATATCAATTAATAGAGAAGTTTTCTCCTTCTGGTTTTTAACAATAATGTCTGGCCTGTTTGCTTCAATTTTTCTGTCTGTGTAGATGGTGTAATCCCATAGAATGGTGACATCTTCTATTTCTGTAACCGGTGCTGAGTGATGTTCATACCAGTGTTTGTTTACAGATTTTCCATAGTGTTTGCACATTGTCCAATGTAAATATTGCCACACTCTATCGTGGCGATTTTTATATTCATTTGGGGCAAGCACAGAACATCCTGAGATTAGGTGGTCTATTGTTTCTTGGTGTTTATCACAAAACCTGCATTTTGAATCCATATTACTATGCATAATATTTGCTTGAAAGTTTCTAGTAAAAAAACTTTGGTCTAGTTCTGCAAGAATAAAGCCTTCAGTTTCAGACTTTAATCCAGATGTACGCAACCATCGATGAGTATTAAGTTTATCAACATTGAATTTATTGGCACGTTCTGGATATTAGCCATGCAGAGGTCTGTCTTGCCAGCGTTGTTTCATCTGTTCAAGAGCTTTATCTTTGGCTTTCATTTTCATATGTTTTGCCGCAATAGTTAGTTCTTGGCTTCTATTTTACTTTTCTATAGAATCTAGTAACTGTAAATCTTGTTTGTATTTACTGCCTTCTTTTAAATATTTAAATATTAAATATTTTTTCTTTCTTTCTTCATGTTGCTTGACTAATTGTATCATCAAGTCCTTTGTTAGTAAGCCAATAGTTGTTGTCTTGTATGACAATTCCAGCTGAATAAGACCTCTTCCACCTTCTTTACGGAGTATGTATAGAGGGTCTACATCAGCCTTTGGATGATGCATCTTATGCTTAGAAAGAAGCTTTATTGTTTCAGAATCCATTCGCCTGATGTCGTTTAGAGTCCAGTTTAAGATGTTGAAACTATATTGGACAACCGGGATTGCAAGGCTATTAATGGCCATAATTCTGTTCTGAGAATTCAATTCAGTTTTTGATATTATTCAAATCCTTCTATATTATTTTTTTCATTTGTTTTATGGTGAATGTTTTCACTCTCATTTACACCTAGGTATTTATAAGCTTCTTCTGGTATTAAGTCTTTTATTGTTACATCAGTGTTTAAACCAATTAAGGATGTTTGTTGTAGCGATCCACGTAAAACTGTAAAATTGTAACGCCATAACAACACACCACGCCCTGTATATTCATATCCTTCAGCGTCCCAACCAGATTCCTAAGGCCAGAAATGGCATAATAAATTTTGCCACTGCACATTCGTATAAAAAATAAGAAGCGCTATATTGTATTCAAATTTAACACAGTTAAAAGCCACTAGTATGGAATATGCTTGCGAGAACATTATTTTCTTATTTTCTTGACATGGCCTGCCTGTCAAAGCTCTTTTAGAAAGTCTATCATAATCGTTTCTAATCAGAGCAAAGTCTCCAACCACAATTAGAATTACTGATATCTTCATCTGCTACATTTTTTACATTTTCATTTCAATAATGACCCTTGTATTTTGATTTTTGAAGATCTTAAAAGCTCCATCACAGTCTGCAGCATCTCATATATCATTAGAAAAGCATTTATGTTTTTGTGGTCTTTGATCACTCAGTCTGGCCGATTAGTTTGTTCTGTGTGTATATTATAAAGTTTCGTGATATTGACACAGGATCCAAATTTTTAATCGTGTCAGGGTGGTGTTTATATCAATTTCTTGCAGTTTTCTTCCGATAAAATTTCTTGGCATTTCAGTGCATATACTGGTCCATTATGTATGGCGGATTTTAATACTCACTAGATATTAGTACTGTGTAGCATGTTATAGGAGGCTCATTTGTTTCCGAATAGTCATTAGAAAATCTGCATTTGGGATCAACACAAATTTTCATAATGTTTGCTTGATAAAATCACCGATCAGATCTCTACCTCCCACCATTCACAATAAACAGATGTCCCTTCGAAGACGCACAGTGCATTCAGAGACTACTGGGCCATTAACTCACACCTGACCTTAAGTGAAACTCTTATTTGCGAGCCATTCCTAAAGATGCTGATAAAATGGTGGGCTCCCTATACTGCTCTAGTAAGTACTTGTTTCCACATGCTCTCTTCTAATTACACAAGAACCAGATCAGATCATAAATAGAATACTGTTGTCATGTTTGGGTAGAAGCTGCGTAGACAACACTCTCTAGTTGCGATAGAGTTTAAAGAAACGCCGAATCCTTGTAGGTAACAAATTATTTTCAAATGTTCAACCTCTTTCTCATAGACATAATGTGGCCAGACCTCAACCCCTGCTCTATCGCTACTTTCACAGAAAGTGCTTGGACAATTTGATTTCGCCAGTTCTGTTATTCACGGTTAGAATCTGACATCGTTGCAAACCACCCACATTCTCTCGGTATCCGATCGATGAGGAGTAAGGAGTAAGTTCCACATGAACAGCTGCCCTATTGAACCGACTTCCAAGAGGATGCTTCCACGATCGCTACCTTCTTAACTTGTTTAAGTCTTGGTTTAAACGTTATCTTCCTATTTTTTACAATCTTAACCTTACTGTAAAAAAAAAAAAAAAAAAATTAAAAAACTGTTAGTAAGCATTAGTTCTGCTAAACAAGAATAATATCTTCTGTTTCAGCTTTTAATCTTGCCCTATGCAACCACTGATGCTGTTTCATCATCTTGTTTGGCACGGACAGAGTATCAGGGTGTTTAACGTGCCATCATTTCTACATTTGGTCGATTGCATTTGCTTTTGCAATCTTTATTGGTTTCTCTGTTACTGCAGAAGATAAAATATTGCTAACTTGCTCCTCTTTAAATTTTGCTTTTGAATTTGTTGGCTTCCTATATCGGCATAAAATTTCTTTTTCTTTTTCCCCTTATCATCTCTTTTAACCTCTCCAGTTTTATATAATCGTTTACTAAGACTTTTTTTGACATCTGGTGTATAGAACAAGTTACACAGTAATATTTTCTCATGTAACGATACATATAAGCAGAATTTCTTTACCTCAGAGAATGAGAAGTTTTTTGTTATTTTCTTAATGTATGTACCAGTATTCTTATTTTATAAAAACATTCCTATTGCTTCTGTTATTACAGAAATAATTGTTGTGCTTACATTTAAAATTTTTGCAATTTCTATTTCCCGTTCCATTTTTATTTTTTATTTTTAGTGTCTCTTAAATTTGTGCAGATTTTTTTCTTAACCGGAGAATTTCTACACCAGCATTAACTTGGGGTGTAAACCGGAAATCAAGTGAGAGCAGAACTCTTTAATATTTCAATGGCCTTCTCAGAATTATATCCATTTTCAATAATGTTATATTTTTCGATCTTTCCCTAATTTTTCTTTATACGTTTTACTGTTTTGATGGGCTTCTTTGAAATTGTTTACATTTCAAAATCGATATAAACTGAAAATCTTTTCACTTCTTTTTCTATTTTCTCTCTGGTCTGCTGTCTTTCTAAGTTAAAATTCTACATTCTCTGATTGTTATTATTATTTTCCAGACTGGTCAATTGTCAGTCAGTTAAGTGCTATACGTGATACACGCTTGGGCGATCATGTCTCTTTCGAGACATGACTGACTGGGCAGAAGATTATCCCGCAATAGGTTGCCATTGCTTTCTGCGGTAGACTGGTTGCCGACCAAGGCTATAAAACTCAATCTGTCCTGTTATTTAACTCATAATCGGAAGGAATAGACGGATTAATACCTTTCCCAAGGGTATTTGTGCATAAGTGAAGGCAATGAATTCAGCTGGAATTCGAACTCGGCTCCCCGATTTCTCGCTCCGAGTCGAAATCTACTGGACCACAACGGACAAATGAAAGCAAATTTTGTCATTACTCTAACTTTTTCTAGCTGTTTTCAATAATACTTTTGCTTGAATGGTTCCAGTTCTTTCCGGATTTCTCAATTATTGTGGTGGTGGGGGCTCAGACAAAAATTTATGGAAGCAGAACTTTTGACTCTGCTATATAAATCTACAGAGTCTGTATTGAAATAAAACCAGTTTTAATATCGGGACAATATTTACAATTGAAGGATATTTTCGATTTCAAGTAATGTAAACTATTTCATATGTATTTAAGCGATAATTATTTTGTCCGATCAAAAAACATTATCCAGTGATGCATTCAGGGATGTTTTATCATCGTTTAAAATGTGAACGCTGTGGATAGATGCAGGGTACGTGTTTTTAATGTCACAGCTCAGTTATATGAGAGAAACACATCTTAGTTGTTTTAATAAAAAACAGTTATTTTTCTTGACAGAAGGTCCTTTGAGAAAATGTGTTTTATTGTGTTTCGTCTTCTGGGTCTATTATAAGTATATATATATATATATATATATATATATATATATATATATATATATGAGAAAAAAGAGAGTCACTGTACAATATGGTGTGAAAGTGGGGTGACAAACTCAAAGACACCAACACACACAAACAAGGTCACTATTTCCAGCCCCACTAGACTTTTATCCAATATCATTGAAATTATTCCCAACACTCTGATGATGGATAGTAAGACTGTTACCTTCAAGTTTCATAACTTTCTGCCAATTTATATTTTAATATTTTTTTCAAATATACTCTGTGGTGTGACTGAAAAGCGAAATTCTACTACCATTACAACTACTAGGTGTACTCTAGCAATTAAGTCATAACATTAACTGTCAGTCACTAATACGTCAACTTGAAAGTCAACGAGCGATTCTACTCCCCGCCTCCCCATATATATATATATATATATATATATATATTGTTTTGAAAGAAATGATGTATGAAAACTTTGAAATTTGTCATATATATATATAAACGTTTATTTGAAAAGAAAAAAAGAAAATTTATTTGTATATATATATATATATATATATAGATTCAAATGAATAAGAAACAAAGAAATTAATTGCAACGATCAAAACATTAATTTAAAACAGGGCTTAATATAAAATTAGACCAATGAATATATATTAAAAATTGTACTTTAGAACATGTACAAACTACAATCTACTGCAAAATTGTACATTTTGTTTCGACATTGAAAGAACAAAATCATATCAGATAATTAATAATGAAGATAATAAACATTTTTTTTAATAATGATGATAATAAACATTTTTTTTAATAATGATGATAATAAACATTTTTTTAATAATGATGATAATAAACATTTTTTTAATAATGATGATAATAAACATTTTTTTAATAATGATGATAATAAACATTTTTTTTAATAATGATGATAATAAACATTTTTTTTAATATACAAAAACACTTCCTTTTATTTTTGGAAATCATTTTTTACGAGGCAAAAGATATTAAGAAAAAAGCGGCGAAGAAAGAATGCAGAAAGGATAAGAAAACAAAAAGAGAAATCAAGAAATGGAAAAATATGGGTAAGAGAAAGACACAGAGGAAACAAAAAAGTAAAGAGGAAACAAGAAATGCAGAGGAAAATAATAGAGAAATAATTGAGAGGAAAGAAAAAGCTAATAGAAAAAGCCAATGAAAACCGTCATTATTAACTACCCTATGAGATAATGTTCTTTCAATGACGAAAAAAGGTACGATTTTGTAGTAGCTTGTAGTGTGTACATGTTCTAAAGTATAATTTATCTATATATAATACATTATATTTTAGAACATGTACACACTATAAGCTACTATAAAATTGATCATTTTGTTTCGACATTGAAAGAACAATGTCTCATAAGTTAGTTAATAATGATGGTAATAAACGTTTTATTTGTAACAAAAAAGAAAAAGAAAACTTATTTGTATATAGTCATCCGCAGACAGATCTGTTTCGATGTATCACAGCTCATCAGTACGGTTAGACAACCGATTGTCTTTTACCCAGGATTGAAACCCGACCACATTGGCGTGCATCGGCATTTCTACTTCTGAGCTACGGGCGTTCAGTAGAAGGCAGACTTTTTAGCGTATATATTATTATACACGCCCAATAGCTGAGAGTGTTCTAATTTATTGCTGAATGAACGATCCGTACATGCCAGAGTAGCTACTGTTTTTCAAAGTCTACCATTCTTCCAGAGTGCTCAATCAGGGTGTGAAAGCGTATATATATATATATATATATATATATATATATATATATATTGCACCGCCATAAACTTTAATACGAACACTTCATGGTGTTTGCTGGTCACGCTGGTCGTTCTGAAGAGAAATCTCCCGATTTTTTGGGAGAGGATCTTAGATTCAACATGGAGGTCTACAGTGGGTACACAATGAATAGAACGCAATCACGTTTTTCAGACAATTGGTGCGATTACAAGACTACTTACATCTGGCCACCGAAATTCTCAAGCTGCAAACCCCTTAATTATTATGTGTGAGATGCAGCTTATCGACAGGCCAACAAAACTCCGTGTAACAACAAAGGTGAACTAAAAGCACGGCTGGTCGCCCACCATGGAACTTATGGCTAAAGAGTTAATTTCGAATGAAGCCTGCTGCAAATTAACTCAAAGAAGTTAATTTGGAATAATGCGCCATCGTCATGAAACCCGAAAGAACGTTATTGTTATTTTTTTTATCGCGGGAAAATCAAAAATTCTGATTCTTCGTTCGTTCAACCTCAGCAAACTCCGTTAAACTCCGATAAGGACCCGAAAGAACTTTGCTGTTTTAGAACATAGGAAAATTGACAATCCTGATTGAAATATGCAGATACATACATATGCACATACACATACATATATATAAATACAGGTACATACCTATGTATGTATATGCACACACACACACACACACACACACACACACACACACACACACACACATATATATATATATACCACTTTCCCATCGTCGAAATGTGGCCTCCCTCTGTCTCTTCTATAAATACTTTCATGGCTTCTGCTCGGATGAGCTTAAGTCACTGATGCCTCCTCAACAGGTGTTTACCCGTTCAACCAGACTGGCAACTGGGTCCCACCCATTCACAGTCAGGTTAGCCAAACGCAGACGACAATTCTACTCCTGCAGCTTCCTCTCTCGCACTTCCCGCCTGTGGAACTCACTCCCGTATTCTTGCTTTCCTGACGGCTACGACCTCCAGAAATTTAAAAGCAAAGTTAATACTCACCTACTAACCACTGGCCTCTAGCTCTCTCTCCCCTCCTCTGTATAACCTTCCCTTTCTCTCCGCCCATGTACCTGTCATTGCACCTGCTTTCTCAGTTTTCTATTGTTCCTTTCTAACTAGCTTGTACTCCTCACTCTTTTCTAATTAATCTTTCTACATTTATGTAACCCCCTGCACATCAGTGGCGTTTCTGCCTTGCTCGGGGTGAAATGATTAAAAAAAAAAAAAAAAATATGACTAGACATATATATGCATACACGTACAGACACACACACACACACACACACACACACTCACACATAGATAGATAGATAGATAGATAGATAGATAGATAGATAGATAGTTTAAAATTCTAATCACCGAAGCGTACCATGGCTGAGACAACGTGAATATAGCAACGAAGATGAAGATGAAAAGCTGAACAATATATATATATATATATATATATATTATCCTACGTCTATGGCACGATGCGTATGTATATAATACAGCTCTGTTCATACACTGAGCACTGTTATATTAATACCTGAATATTAATACTTTACATATGCACATTCTCCTCATATGTATATTTATTAATTTACGTTACTACACACACACACACACACACACACACACACACACACACACACACACACACACACACACATATATTGCGTTCCAATTTCATGTAGTTATCTTTCTCTGACTCTTCGGCCATGTGCGCAACCATCTGAATCTTTCTCTGATTATAACGTATGTTTCTTTTTCATTGTATTAAAAAATGTGTGATAATTATGAAGTAAACAAAAGAAGGAAATGTCCAAAGAAAAGTGAATGCAAAGAAAAAGAGAAGTCTTGAATCTGATCGAAAATTTACTGTCTTC
The DNA here is from genome assembly GCA_037127315.1 of Ascarosepion bandense. NCBI lineage: Eukaryota > Metazoa > Mollusca > Cephalopoda > Sepiida > Sepiidae > Ascarosepion > Ascarosepion bandense. The sequence continues at coordinate 210,299 of JBBBDQ010000808.1, read as the reverse complement.
ATTTTGTTTCATTGTTAAACTTCAATTTAACTTTATTTAATCAATCTATCATCTTTAATTATTTTGCCAGATTAAATATATTTTTAAACAATTAAAACATGTGTTGCTGTTCTTAAAGTGTGCAGTTTTGTTTTTTAATGAAGGATATTTTAATAATAGAGAGAACGAGAGATAGAGAGAGAGAGAGAGAGAGAGAGAGAGAGAGTGTGTGTAAAGAAGACGGTGAGTTATCGTTTTTGCGGTTATATTATTTTGATAATCGGGATAAAGATAAGTTAATATGCAGGTGAAGAAAAAGATAATTAAATAATAAATATTTTATTTATTTAATTATTGAACTTTTGGAAGTTATAAACATGATTAAAAATTACGAAAATAGGGATCACGAGAGATTGAAAAATAGGCGATAAATGCATAAAATATAATATAATTTCCAAAATGTTATTACGTAAGACTACTAACACTTATACTCGGTGAGAGGAGAAATTTGTATTAGTATTTCATTATCACAAGAATGAGGACTTGATTGGGTTACAATGTTAGCGACGTAATCGTTTGACATTAAACTTATCTTGCTCTATTTTTGGGAACATAAACCTGAAAGACATTTGTAAGAATCTTTGATATTTAAGGAGTTTGATAATTGTAGAACCTTGAATCATTGAATAAATGTTTATTAGATTATTTAATGTAAAACACTTCTATATATTAGGTTATGTACACGAGGAGTACTGTAAAGTTCTCAGCCAGACCTACTTCTTAAAACCTAACTAAATATTTAAGTATAGGAATTGTTTTTGAAAAGTCTTGCGTTAGATCTTACGTATCTTTTCGTACATTTTCCATCGTGTGGGAACACCTAATTAGAGGCGAAATATGTCAACTTTAGATAAAATCAATTATACAAGCTCGAACTGTAACTTCCCTAGTGTGACGTATTTCCACCAATATATGAATAAATCAACACCCAAATGAAGTAAAATGATATAAATAGATATTAACAAGTAATAATATATTACGAATTTTAAAAAAATAATTTTAAAAAAAAGAAAAAGAAAAAAGAAAAAAAGAAAATTACCAATTCATTTAGAAATTAAACGTACACAAACGCACTGGGTCATTTATACAGGGCCCTTATACATGGGGACATAGTAGACTACCAGTGCACTTGTATAAGTTATAAGTTATGTATATGGGTGTGTGCGTGCATATGCATATTTGTACATATGTACATACATATCCATATACATATATATATATATATATATATATATATATATATATATATAATTGTGTTTGTGTATATGGACTTAAATATGTACCTAATTATCTCATATATATCTTGTGTATATAAATATATGCGAGATTGAGAATACGACAATTTATTTATCGTGATATGGGAGTGCGTATATACACCGCACTACGTAGGCGCACGGAAGCCCTACGCCTATGAAGCGTATATATGTGTGAGTATGAAAAGACCTAAAAAGATAATAAAATAAAAAAAGAAATCAGTGGATATGTAAACTTAAATAAAATCAAAGGGTAAGTATATGTGGGAATGTACACATAGGTATATGTGGATAAAAGTTAGTATGAGTAAGTGTGTTGACCTGATGGGGTCAAATAGACACTTAAAGTCAGGGGAATTGGGTTTTTTTTCCGAGGTCATGCCATCTTAGACGGTCAAAATTACTTCAAACGGATACAACCCATATTTGGAACTGGTCTCTATCTCTCTTCTTTCTTTCCTCCTTCCCCTTACATTTATTGTCATTTATTTATTTGTTTGTAATATGTTTATTATTATTATTATTTCTATTATATTCCCTCTTCATTTTAAGAAAACGTTCATTCCGGCAGAAATTTTATGCCAGATGGAGGAAATATTGTAAAAGAGTCTGATTCTATGAGCTAATTAAGATCAGTGAAATGAACTATAGTTTATAACTAATATGACGTGTTGCTCTGGTTAACACCCATCGAGCTCTCTATATGGATTTAACTATTAATAATTTATATTAAGGAAATCTTGTTGGATTATCCTCACTGTTTACGGACTGACAACTATACCTATACATACATACATATATATATATATATATATATATATATATAAACATATGCTCTTAAATATAAGAGGCAATGAATATCTATTATCTTTAATCATGAGCCGTTCTAAACATCATATTTTGGCTTTAATTTCAGTTTTTAAAAAAAGACAAAAATTATCCAACATTTGGATAATTTTTTATTAAGTTGTTTTTAAACTTTTGGCTCAAATGAGCCATCTTCAGAGAGGTTACAAGGACGTTAACATAAAAACATCCAGCATCAGCGACGATTTTATCTTATGTTGACATAAAACTTTGCTAAGCAACAATAACAGTTACCAAAAATAGCAAGTGCAGTTCGCAAATTTGTAATGCGGTTCTATGACGTCACACCGCGTGAGAGCTCGAAATGATAACAGAACCATATATTTAAATGCAATGTAATGTGTTATGACCAGATTTAAGAGTGATTTTATTATGTGTGTGTCGTTTGGATTTAATGTAGATGGCCTCCAATATCTGAAAAAATCATGTATTTGGGAAATACATGACTTCTTCTTTCAAACTTAACGGGAAGAGTGCATTCAGTTAAAAATCCATGTCTAAACTACATTTCCGTTGATGTATCTATTATTGTTGCCAGATTATTTTCTTAGTTTTCTCTATTTTTCAGAATTTTTTAAAACAAAAAAGAAAAACAGAAAACATTTTTGATCTGACTTAAAGGGATCTTTGGGTGTAATTATACCGTTTTTACTTCGATTCAGAATGCATTTTATTCCTATTTTTCATAAAATCTTAATTTGTAAAAATTTTAATAACTATTTATAAAAGATTTTTAATATCCATTTTATTATTTTTAAATCTATTTCATTATTATTATATCATAATACAAAATTTTAATATAATACAATTTTAATATAATAAACTTTTAATATCATAATACAAAATTTTAATATAATACAATTTTAATATAATACACTTTTAATATCATAATACAAAATTTTAATATCTATTTAATTACTAAAATTTTTAATATTTATTCAATTATATTAATATATATTCAATTATCTTAATATATATTCAATTATTTGTATCATAATACAAAACACATTTTACTTACATATATATATATATATATATATATATATATATATATTTGTAGTCATCCACATACAAGCCTGTATATAAGTCTTCCACATATATATATTATTCATCTACATACGCAGCCTGTTTTGCTGTATCACAGCTCATCATATATATATATATGCATATATATATATATATATATATATATATATATATATATATATATAACTTAATGAATTTTTTAATTAAGAATTTTTTAAACCATATTCTAAAGTGAACAATTTGCAATGTTTACAAATGACATTGTTTTCATTACGTTTATTTAATAGAACCTTTTTCTTAAGAAACTTAATAATTTATAGTTTTTCATTGGGGCATGGGTCGTTTAAAGGCTTACATATATTCTTGTGTGTTTTTCTTTTTAATCTTCCATTTTATTGTGAGTGTTTTATTTGTTTCTTTAAAACACTATAGTAATATTTCGATAGCCATTCTCTATTTCTGGACTTACTATTATTAAATGAAGACGTGTGTTGATAAAATAGTTTTTTCATCGAGTTCTTAGTACTACCACATAAATCTTTATATTTATTTGCAAAATTTATACTATAATAGTGGAAATAGAAATATTTCTAAAAATAATAACCCTATCAGATCTAAACTTCTTCTTCTTCTTCTTCTTCTTCTTCTTCTTCTTCTTCTTCTTCTATGTGCCATGTCACTTCAAGTCGTAGATGATTATGATCTTTTACATATATATATCCCTAGTTGCTCTAACACGCTTTCTCCGGTTAGCCTACCCAAACCCCACTCTGCCATCCACCTGCTCAGGCCCTTCAAATATGTTATCCGCTGTCTTTTTCTGATGCTCAGTATTAATTTCATTTTCGTTTCCATCCTTTCTAAAATTATATCATGGCTCACATGCTCGATCCATGATACCCGCAGCATCCTTCTGTAAAACTACATTTCAGTTACTTCAAGTATTTCCTTCATCTTTGATGACATTGCCCAGCATATTGAAGAACAGACATTACATAGTAATCCAGTATTCTCTTCTTTGTTTCTAGAGAAATTTTCCTGTCTTTTAATACTCTGCTCAGCTTCTGGAATGCGTCCAATGTCATGCCAATTCGCCTTTGGATATCAGTGTGGCACTTTCCGTCATCTATTAGAACCCTTCCCAAGTACTTAAATTTGTGTACTCGCTTGATTTTAGTATCTCCAACCTGTATTTGGCATTTGGGGCCCCTCCGTTTGCTGATGACCATACATTCGGTTTTCTTGCAGTTTATTTGTAGTCTTTTCTTAGTTTATGAATTTCAATTCCCTGTTCTTGTCATAAATCATTTACCTACACTGGATATACTACCACTTCCTTGAGGGTACTTCTTACATGCCACCTATCTAATAATAATAGTACAATAAAAACGTTCATTAAACCATAACTTACAAGAACCCTTGAGAAAAACTTTGGTTGAAAATACAAAAATACAATTTAAGTCACAATATCAAAGACACCTTGCTATAAGTGAGGCACTATATATCAAACAATTTTCCTCTACCATCAACTTTACACTACTTAACGGTGGAAAGAGTGTTTTGAAAGTTTGAGAGCACGAAAACGAAAAATTAGATTACAGTCAAACATGAAAACACCGGTAAAATAACATCCTTGAAAATGGCCTGTGAAGAGGCTGAAAGTGGTTGGAAAGTCGAAAATTATGCATCATTTTTGCATTCCTATCTCTAGAAAAAGAAGCTATGTAAAAACATTGGAAAAATTAAGTCAAAAATTAATAAAATCATCCTTGTCGGTCGTTTTTAAAAACACCCTCCACATACACCCGCAACCTTTACACAAACCCGCACGCACGCACGCGCGCACATACGCACATATAAATATATATATTACTTCAAACGCTATTCTTAGTGGATACCCGTATTTAAGTAAACGCCATGTTTACTTTAAACTGTTTTCATGACAGATGAAATACATATGACTTTTTTGCATCTGGTTACAATAAAACATATTTATGTCTAGTTGTACTATATTTTTGTGTTGGTGTCGTTTAGTCTCTATAAGTATAATTTGATTTTTTTATCAATTAGTTGGGAACATTATTGCTAACCAATACGTTTTTGTAATTTTTCGAATCTACTAAAATTATTTCCCGGTACATATAGTAGTAGTAAGCATCCGTCGGTCAGTTGTCTGCTTGGCTGGAGCATCAGCTTCTGTATCTGTAGAAACCGATGCGGGAATGACAGTTTTTGTTGCAGAGGTTGCATTTATGTTTTGTTTCTGGTCTGTTAGAGCTGTCATCTTGCTTCCTGCGAACCCGCCTCTCCATACCAACTAGTGTCAGTTGCTTCTCCCTTGATTTGAGTTGTTGGGCAAGGGTTCCTCTCCATTTGGTCCGGTCTACTACTACGCTCTCCTATGATGCCCACAGCTTTTATATCGCGTTTTATGATATCACGGTACTGCAGCTGTGGCCGCCCTGTGAGTTTTCTTCCACAGGCAAGCTCTCCATACAGGAGGTCTTTTGGAATGCGACCGTCTAGCATGCGATAGACATGAACCAGCCAATGGAGTTTGCGCTGTTTAAGGAGTGTGAACACGGGAAACCGAGTTCAAATTCCAGTTGAATTCCTTGCATTCACTTACGCGCAAATACCCCTGGGAAAGGTATTAATCCGTCTCTTCCCTCCAGTTATGGGTTAAATGATAGGACAGATTGGGTTCTATAGCCTTGGCTGGCAACCAGTCTACCGCAGAAAGCAATGGCAACCTACTGCGGGATAATCTTCTGCGCAGTCAGTCATGTCTCGAGACATGATCGCCCAAAGCGTGTATCGCGCATGGCACTTAACTGACTGACTGACTGAACATGGTAGTTAGACCCGCACGAGACAATACCTCAGTGTCGGACACCTTGTCTTGCCATGAAATTCCCAATATACGTCGGATACTTCTCCCGTGGAAGGTGTTCAGACGCCTCTCTTGCCTGGCGTACGCAGTCCATATCTTACTGCCGTATAACAGTGTGCTGGTGTTACAAGCGTTGTACACTACCATCTTTGTCTGTCAGCTTGGAGTTCGTCCAAAAATGTGTTGTGAGTCGCGCAAGGGTTGTGGTTGCTCTCCCAATTCTCTTGTCGAGCTCTATGTCCAGGTAGAGGTTGCCAGTGATAGTAAAGCCAAGGTAGGTAAACTGATAGACCACATCTAGCTCATAGTCATTGATGGCGATAACCGTTGATGCTGCGGTAACTTGACTCAGGACGTTTTTTTTTCAAGCTAATGGTCAGTCCAATGTCTCTGAATACCAAAGATCTATCAGTGTTTGAAGTTCACGCTGAGTGTGGGATGCTAATGCCATATCATCAGTAAACAAAATGTCTCTAATAAGGACTTTTCGTACCTTAGTCTTGGCTCTGATACGGGCGAGATTGAAAGCCTGTCATCTGATCTCGTATGCAGGTAAATCCCTTCCCATAATGTGACGAATGCGTGCTTCAGAAGTAACGCGAAGAAGATTCCGAAGAGAGTGGGAGCGAGGACACAACTCTGTTTGAACCCGCTGCAGATGTTGAAGGGCTCTGAGGTGATGCCGTTGAACTGCACAGTATCCCGCATATTGGTATGGAATGACTCAATAAATCCCTGCAGCTTGAGTAGGCAGCCAATCTTGGACATGATTCTGAAGAGGCTCTCCCTACTAATGAGGTCAAACGCCTTGATCAGATCGATGAAAGCAACGTACAGAGGTATCTACTCTTCTAGAGTTGATGGAGCGAGATCATGCCTACTGTGAATCGTTCTCATCGATCAAAGACTTTGTCCACAGCGCAGATTAGAGAGATGCCTCTGTAATTGTTGCAGTCGTTTTGCTCGCCTTATTCTTTTAGAGATTGATGATCATAGCGTCCCTCATGTCCTGTTGTACAGCCTTTCTTTCCAGCACTAGCAGAGGACTTTGTTCAGAGAAAACAGTAGAATAGTCTTGCAGTGCTTGATAAGATCAGGAGGAATTCCATCACTGCCTGAAGCTTTCCCTGTGGTCAATCCTTGCTGAGTTCCTCCATCGTCAGTTCAGTGTCCACGACACTCAATAGCATCAAGTATTGCAGTCGTCACAACATTCTTTTGAGAGTAGAGGTTGGAACAGTGCCCCACACATCCCTCCATCTGTTATCTTTTGTCTGTGATAACTACCCCAGTGGTGGATTTGAGGGGAACTGTCTTGTTCTGCACTGGTCCCATTGCTGTCATGATGCCATCATACATTCCTCTGATATTCCCTGTAATTGTTGCTGTCTGAATTTTTTCACTGTTCAGTACTTGTTGGCGCAGCGTCCGGCAGTCTGGAAACCCGAAGGATCTGTAGGTTTCTTTTGTTGTGGGTATATTTGTACTCCGCTAGAGCGGCATGCTTGGCTTTACTGACGGGAATCTCGGTGGGCTTTGACTCAAGCCAATCATGTGACTTCGAGGTTTTTCTTGCAAAGGTGGCCAGGGCAGTGCGGAGCATGGTGTCCCGTAAAGTAGCCCACTTTCCTCTGGTAGCTTTTTAGATTTTTGGAGTTTTCAGTTCATACTCAAATCTCTCAGAAAACTTCTCCAAAACATGTAGTTGTCTAATCTTTTTGACATCAATGCAAGGATTCACTTGCTTCTTGCCATGGTGTAACCTCTTCGGCTGCTGGAGTTTGATCTTGCAGTGCACTAGGGAGTGGTCTGTGTCACAGTCCGCGCTGTGATAAGAGCGAGTGTGAGAACGTTCTTAATGGCCGTTTGTCTGACAAGGATTAAATTCAGCTGGTGCCAGCACCATGACTGTGGGTGTGGCCAAAAGACCTTGTGCTGGGGTTTAGGTTTGAAGAATGAGTTGGTTATGCACAGACTGTTGTATGTGCATAGCTTGAGTAGTCTCTGGCCATTGTTGTTCATCTTGCCGACACCAAACTGTCCAAGTCACGAGGGCCATGATTCACGATCAGCACCCAATCTGGCATTAAAATCGCCCAGGAGAAAAAAACTCTTTCTTACTTCGGATGTTACTGATGATGCCTGTAAGTTTGTCATATAACTCGTTCTGGGAGTCCGGTGTGGCAGAGAGTGTCGGGGCATACACGCTGACGAGGGTAACAAGACATGCTGTGGTGCTGAAGTGGAGAGTGCGAAGTCCCTCAGAATCGTTACTACCTGATTCAACCAGATTCAGAAGGCTGTTCCTAAATGCAAAACCCACACCGTGTTGGCGAGGTTCGTTCGAGCTCTTTACCTGCCATAAGAGCGCCTAGTCTTTCTCCTTCATTGATCCAGGGTCTGCCAGACGTTTCTCTTGCAGTGTATCAATGTCCATATAAAAACTCTGGAGCTCGTCATTTATAAAAGCAGTTTTCTTGGACTCACTGATATCCTGGAGGTTTTCAGATGGGCCAGTCAGCATAATCCGGACGTTCTAACAGCCCAGTTTTAGTGATGGTTTCTTTTGAGATTTCCTGTTGCCTGGTGCAAATGATACGGTCCACTTATCAGAGGTTTCCTAATCTCCATGCACCCAATGAAAAAGGCAGATACTGGCTGGAGGCTGCCCAGCTTGAGGCGGGCGGTAGCTGTCCAGTGAGATTGTATAATCTCTCCCAACGATGAGAACGACTTCTGGCGCTGATGCACTATGTCAAACGAGCGGTAGCTTATAACCGGTAACTGTCGTTCCCCGTGATGTTTCAACACCAAAAGAGAAACTGGAGTATCTTCTGCAGGTTTAGCATTTTAGTGCAGCATGGTCTGATGCAGGCTTGGGCAATGTGATATGGAGGACAGGCTGTTGCCCATGTATCACGTCCCCACTCTCCACATCACTGATTAGACAAAAGGAACGAAAGGACCGTTGCAATTTAGGACCAGTGCCAGAACTAATTTAATACAACAGCGAAATGCCTTAGAGACTCCGACTACTGATTTCACCTCGAAATTTACACTTGAAGGCTTTTCCATGATTAATATGGCCACAAGGCAGTGGAGGTTTGAAATGAGTGTTTTTCTTCAAATAGTTGAACTGCCTTCCCAGGCTGACGAGCTCCACCTGCCTGAAGCAAGTGGTTAAGAAGCGCCAGTTACCCGCTCTTCACCCCATCTCCAGTTTGTAAAAGTAGTTCCGCGACGAGCATGTCAGGGACTGAACTTAGTTTTCAGTGGTTATTTGAACAAGCATACTATGAGAGCATTTTATAGATAGTGGAAGCTTACCCCCACTGTCACACCCGGCTATGACAACCTGTTATTTATTCATTAAGCTAATCAAGAATAGTTACATCTGTATTTATATATATAATTAAGGTATATTTATTTAACCACTGCCAATTTTTTTGTGCGCACTAGCATTATCGTACGCGCAAAGCGACTGAATGAAAGCTCAGTAATTAAATATTTTCTATTCACCTTCAAAGATATTGAACTCGTATTAGGCCGTCGAACCAGCCTAAACATCAGAACTCCAATTTGTAGAATCCACGCTATATTTCAAGAGCAGCATAAACAATTGCAACGATCGCAAAATTAAAAGCTATCTAGAATAACAAAAACACCAGGTAAAAATCAAAGATTACTGTTGCGTGCATTGATTATGCCAATATTTCTGTTCGCCTGCAAATCCTGGAAATTAACTTCAGAATTATGACAGAGAATCTAAGCCTTAATGAGATGCTTCAGAGCATATCCTACGTCGACTGCATAAATATCAGACATGAAACAAGTCCATTAAAATACCGCGAAATCAATACAAAGAAGAATAAGTTGAAATGGTACGGGAATGTCACAAAAGCCGACAATTTTCCAATTTCCTATCCTTCAATTTACCACTTTAAGAAAAGAAATAGCTAAACAGCTGAAATTTGACGCTCAGTATTACGACGATGACTGTATGGTTACTTGTAGAAACAGAACCATTGACATTCAACCAATGCATATCTAGAGCAATCTATGACCACACTCGGTTATATGACTGATGATGGTGATGATGCTGATATTGAGAGACATTTAGGTTGAATGTCTTCTACAAGCTATGTCTCTTCTGAACGTTGACAGCCATGACTCTCTACAATTTCATGTCCCTTGTAGTTTTTAATAATGTTTGCCTTTTTGCCATCTCTCCAATACAGAGTGTTCTTTTTATTGCAATTATTACTACAACAAGGATTTTCCAGGTATTAACGATAGCGAATTGTATTTTCATGTATATACAAATAAGTTAACTTACATGCGGGAGAAATTTAACAGGCGAAAGAACGAAGAAACACGTTGTTAATTAATAGATTAATAATCAACGATTTATGCAAGAAGAAGAGGCGATTTCAAGCATTCTTAAAGTTCTGCTTAACTGGATTCAAGATGTTAATTTTACGCCTTAAGAGACGGTTTCATAGTAAATAAAGATGATTTGTTCTGACGGTATCATGATACAAAAGGGACAAAGTTTAAAATTACCTCTTAAGAAGCGGATTTTTACCTTCTGTCTCTTACACTGCTACACTGCTCCACGATCCATTCACTCAAGCTCGCCAGGTAGGTTGAGCATAGATTTTCTCTATTCATCATACCACCAATCTACCCTGTGAATATCAAATTTCCCAAACCACCCTCCACTTTTTGTTTCCCAGAAATCTCAACAGTCTCTTTATGATGTTAAGCATGACGGTTCTTTTATTGTAATTATTACTACGACAAGAATTTCTAAGTATTAACCATAGCGAATCGAATCCTCCACTTCTTGTAAAATGAACACAAAAAATAACATAAATTATGGACAATTCTCAACATCCTCCTGTAGAACTACATTTCTGTTGATTAAAGTGTCATTTTCATTTGTGAGGTGAGTTTTTAGCATTCATGGCTATATATTTTTCTTTAATCATTTCACCTCAATAAAGCTATTAAGAAGCAAGGGTCACTGAGTGTTAGAGATATGAAAACAGAAAAATCTATTAAGGAGAGAAAAAAGTAAAAAAAAAATATAGCAAAAGACGGCAGTAGATAACGATTGACATTCTGTTTCCATTTTGGAAGATCAAAGTTGATTGGGAAGCAAAAGGTCAGAAATGAGTTCTATAAGCGAGAAGTGCGACAGAAGAAAATATGAGTATAGAATTGGCATACGGTATATTCTTTTAATCATTTCCCGCCAAGAAAGGCATTTTTACTGCCACTGAAGTGCAGGAGATTACATAGGAGGAAAGTGATGAGAAAGAGGGACAAGTGTATAGGGGTGTCAGGAAGAGGGTAAAAGAAGAATGAGAATACTGGTGCGATGAAAGAGGAGTAGACGGAGAAAAGAGCATGAGAGAAAGAATGCAAGTCAGTGAGATAAGAGATGACTATTGACCTTACATTTAAATTCTTGGAGATTGTATCTACCGGGGAAGCAAGTATACGGAAGGGAATTCCACTGACGGGAAGTGCGAGTAAAGAAGCTGTAGGGTAGTTACATTGCAGTTACATTTTACTGATTTCATTGCAAAAGAGTTCAACCTAGTTGCTAATTTCGTAGCTCGAGAAAATAGGAGCACCAGTGAGTAAAGTTAATCGAAGCAAAAGCCGTAAAAGTATTTGTAGAAGAGACACAGGACAGCCACATCACTCCGATGAGAAAGTAACTGCATCTGAGCTACCAAGTCGGGATACCTCTAGTCATTTCAAATGTAAAATGTGGCTACCGATTTAGTACTGTGCTTAACTTTATAAAGTCTAGGCACCACAGAGGAAAGTTCATCAAAACAATTAACATGAAAGTATATATAGAAAAGGCTCTACTTTGCTAAAATGAACAATATTAGTTATAAGATTATTTTATCTGAATATATAAGATCCTTTGTAATTGAATAGCTGCATATGATTATCTAAATTTGAAAATTTACATATACGATTGATAAATTCAATTACTTTTTCTGTTATCGTAATTTACACATGAACTCTTACAAACTATAAATAAGCAGCAATTTCTGCTTTGTGCAGAAGTCTATTCCAGCATATAGATCTGACAGCCGGACCAAACAGTCACACTGGTAACCTTCGCATTTTTTTATATGTTTTGTACTACTGTTCTTTGTTAATACAATTATTTAACTATATTTCATCTTTGTGTCTTTATTTCTGGTCCCCAACAAAGCCACAACTTGCGACGAGAAATCTTAAGGACTTTTGAGAAACCCAAAAGGACTGCGTGGAAATGGTCTATATTGGTTTAAAATTGGACGCACGGAATTATATTTTTCATCGCACATTGTTCTATTTAACAGTAATTAGTAATCCAGAAAAGAAAACCAAACGGAAAATAAGTGTAACTAACTTACACTAAACTTGAACACGAGCCGCTAAACTACGATAATTCATGTTTTCGAGAGAAAAAAGCACTTGTGATTCCCTTAGTGAGTAAGAAGTTATAGTTATCTTTTATTCGCTTCAATTAGTTTCTATTTCTGTTTACTAAAGTTTCTTTTGAATTGTATTCTGTTTAATCCTAAAAGAAAAACTATACTGACAAACATGGACAAATTTAAATCCCCTATGATCGATTTTCTTAAGTTCTAGCTTGAACAGTAAAACCGATGGGAGCTTAAATGGCAAGAGAAGCAAACCGACAGAAACATAAATGAGCAGCAAAAAAGAATAAAGGAAGTCCAGCTGGATATAAAAAAAAACTTGAAATTCAAAAGCAAACTGCGAAAGAACGACTTGAATTTCAAAAGCAAGCTGTAAAAGAACGGTTTACAGTTCAAAAACAAATAAAAATCAGACTTCAAAAACTCAAAGAAATTTTACTGCAAACTCAACAAGAGGAAAGAAAACTGGAACAGGGATCATGCGTTTACACAAAGATTCAAAGACATGATCTGGAGCGCAATAAACATTTTTACATATTCTCAGGACGAGGATATAAGTTTCTCCTCCTATTTTAGGAGATTTGAGGATTTATACGGTACAGATTGCATAAATTGGCCAGACTTTAAGCAAGTTTGCCTTCTTCTTTAAAAACGGGGCACCACAGAGAACGCCAAATTTGTTAAATATATTTTACCCAGTAAAACAAGCGAACTGCCATTTACTGAAGCGGTCAAACATTTTACAGAATATTTTAGTACTAAAATTTCACTCTTTCATAAGAGATGCAAGTGTTTGAATTTAAAAATGCAAGTGTTTGATAGTAAAAATGACACTACATTTGCGTCGGTCGTGAACAAGCATTGCGACGATTTCAAACTGTCAGAATCGAGTTTAAATAATTTCAAGTGTCTGATATTGTTCATGGATTACTTTCAACTAAAGACGCTGAAGTTAGACTTAGAGTTCTAAATACATTGAAAAATGAGCCAAATCTTACTCTCCAACAAATAGCGAAAGACTTTCAGAGATTTGTATGTGTACATCAACATTCGAAAAATATTGTGGAATCTGGCATACCTCACATAAGAAAAGTACGCCAAAAGAAAAGACAATTCAATTCTTCCTCTAAATCAAACCAATCAAAAAAGAAACAAGACATCTTGCCCCCTGCCCCGTGTTCCGGTTGTGAGTCAGTACATTGGCATCAGAACTACCCTTACCGGAATAAAAAGTGGTTAAATTGTAGCCGTGTCGAGCGCAAGAAAAAGGTTAATAGCTGAGTAAAAAAAAAAAAAAATCAGATGAACAAGACGAGAAGACGAGAAAAAATTATGAAATACGTGCAAGTACAAATCCTAAATAAAAATTAAACTACATCTGAATTCTGGTTCAGATTTAACAACCATAAATCTACACACTGGGTAAAAATTGCAAAAACCAACCTTGCTAAGAACTAATAAAATGGCCAGGTCTGTTACTGGGAAGAAAATCAAGTTTAAGGGGGAATGTATCACTAATGTAACTTTTCAAGGTAAGACGTTAAAACTAAAAACGTTTCTTAGGATTAGCAAATTATTACCAGGTGAATATTACTGAATATGAACGACAAAGTTTTAAAAAAAGACAAGGACTGGGAGTGGACACCTGAATGCCAAGAAGTCAGTCAGTCAGTTAAGTGCCATGCGCGGTACACGCTTGGGCGATCATGTCTCGAAAGAGACATGACTGACTGGGCAGAAGATTATCCCACAGTAGGTTGCTATTGCTTTCTGTGGTAGACTGGTTGCCGACCAAGACTATAGAACCCAATCTGTCCTATTATTTAACCCATAACTGGAGGGATGAGACGGATTAATACCTTTCCCAAGGGTATTTGCGCGTTAGTGAATGCAAGGAATTCAACTGGAATTCGAACTCGGTTCCTCGGTCCCTCGATTTCTCGTTCCGAGCCGATATCCATTGCACCACACTTGTTTCTCACCTACAATAACCCAGATCTGGAAATCCAGCTCGTATGCCATTGGGGCATGTATCATGCGTAAGATGCCATATGGTTTTCACAAACCAATAGCTCATACGTTGAGAACACTTCTACCTGCAGAAAAGTATTACTCGCAAATAGAGAAGGAGTCGGTAGGGATTATTTTCACATTAACGAATTTTCACCGGTATTCACGGTAAACACTATGCATTGCAGTTAATGTTTGCGCGTAAGATCAGGTATGTACTCGAAAAGCTACTTCCCAAACAAACAAAACCCGGACTAACAAACACGATACCTACAATGCTCTACCAACCCAGAAAGAAAGTTTTTTCCGGGCGTTTCGGGATAATAAATATTTCTCTGAAATGGCTACAATTGAGAAATAAGTAAGAAATTATGGTTTACATAATTAAAGGTCTCCAGTTTACTCACAAAAGAAATTTAAACTAAATCAGGAAACGTCTGTCGAAAGATCCTGAAAGCGGTCCTCCTGAAAAGAATGAAGTCATGGATGTCATTTACGATACTTTTGCATGCCATTTCCGCAAACGGCCAAGGAACATCGCCTTTTTATGGGCGTTAATCCAAAGACAAAAATACTAAGACTCCTTCGAAGTTGATACTTAGGAGGAGAGTGCTATGGTAATTTAATGAGACACACATGAATTCTTCCAAACTATAAATAAGCAGCAATCTCTGCTTTGTGCGGAGGTCTATTCAATGCCACAACATTTTCCCAAATGAATGGTCCCAAATATATTGATGTAAAAAATCAATTAAATAATTGAAGATATTTATAAAATATTTATTGTTATGAGCGCATTTGGGATATGTATATCTTTGGAACTATCTAGCCTTCATTTGCGTATTTGCAAATCTATTATCGTAAATGTGATATTGATCATCTTTGCATCATTTTGTTTATTTGTTAGGTTTACAAGGAAATATTTTAGTTTAAACGTCAAACGTTGCATTTTGAATATGCATTATCACATTTAGGCTTATAACTAACAAACAATATCGTTAGCTAAACACTGTTAAAGCATCAGTTTATTATTTCGGGAAAAAGTTTTTTGGACAATGTTCTTTTCTACAAATTAAAAAGTATTTATCTGTAAATCGGAGATGAGGTAGGATTTATATTATTTACATTGTTCGGGCTGTTTTCCACATTTTTATTGACATGTTTACAACGTTTTGTTGTTGTAACATTCGGTCTTATTCAGGTGCTAAAAATTTTGAACCGAACCTTTTTTTTATCACTGGGGTAGATCGTTCTCGTTTCACTTCTCGTGTAGTTATCTCCTTTACATTTAACTCATCCTTAGGAGAACGTACCAGTATAGCTCTAGATAAAATGATGGAAATGCTGACTTTCTGCACACAAACAACAATATTTCGTAATGGGATCAGACACATATAGGCAAGATGAAGGCTTAGCAATGGGCTCGCCATTATCACCATCATTGGCTAACATATACGTGAAATACTTCGAAGAGATAGCATTATAACACACAGCATTAAAGCCAACTGTATATCTTAGATTCGTTGATGGTATCTTCAGACTTTGCCAACATCAGGAAGAGGTTCAGACACTACTGGACCATGTGAATTCAATAAGATCATTGATACAGTTCACAATGCAAAAAGAGAACATCATTCCTGGGTGTATTAATATCTCGGACAGAGAATAGGTTTAAGACATCCGTATATTGCAAGCCAACATTCACCAGACGATACCTCAACTTCAACTTCGATCATCCATACAATGTAAAGAAAGGGATCTCCCGCTGCTTTGCAACATCGAGTAAAATTCAAAATCGGTGACTCGGGTATGAACAGGTTTTGATTGGCATAAGCATTTTTACGCTGTTCCATGTGGCTGTGGATAGCAATATATAAGAGAAAAATACCACCCTCTAGGGTAAGGTCGCAAGAATATTGCCAGGCCGTAACACGAGGGGAGATAGAAAATTCAAACGTAGCTGAAAACATATAGAGTGAGAAAAGGGAATGAAATTGAAATAATTGATAGAGAATACTAATGGAAACTACGTAAACTTAAGAAATCAGCACATATGCTAGGCTACAAAAATCCCCTAAGCTGAAATGAAATAATCCCCTAAGCATAGAAATCCCCTAAGCATAGAAATGAATACAATATGGGAACTTTAAAGCTAATGATACATAGTGCGAGAAAAAATCATTAGCTTTAAAGTTGCAGTAGGAGCTCTCGTAAAAAATACTTAGACATTCAGTTTATAAATCCCCAAAATTCATATAATGATGTTCTCAAGGACACATTGCTCAGTGGATATAGGTGTTGGTTAGTTCTAGTGACTTAACACAAAAAGTTCAATACCTGGCTACAAAAGTAAAGAACAAATAGTTTAGAGAGTTCAAGGGACGTAAATATACCGGAAATGACATCGCTCATGGAACGAAAATGATCTATCTCAGTATCCTATAAGTCTGATGAAATAAACATCAAAAGAGGTATATTTCAAGGTGATTCTTTATCTCCCTTACTATTCTGCATATCATTAATAGCACTAACCAGTCAACTTAATAAGACAGAATGTGGTTATAAAATAGGCCAAAAGAAAATAAGCCATCTATTTTACATGGATGACTTAAAGTTATAGGCTAAGAATGATAATGAGCTGGAAGGTCTTCTGCAAACTGTAAAATGCTTCAGCGAAGACATTGGAATGAAATTTAATTTGAATAAATGTGCTAAAGCTACAGTTTTACGTGGATCAATACAAGAAACATCCTCAATTAGCCTAGACCCTGCTGTAACAATAAAAGAATTGAAACCAGAAGAAGCTTATAAATACCTAGGTGTAAATGAGAGCGAAAACATTCACCATAAAAAAATGAAAGAAATAGTGCTTAAAGAGTACTATAGAAGGCTACGAATGATATTAAAAACTGAATTAAATTCACAGAACAGAGTTATGGCCATTAATAGCCTTGCAATCCCAGTTGTCCAATATAGCTTCAACATCTTAAACTGGACTCTAAACGACATCAGGCGAATGGATGCTAAAACAAGAAAGCTTCTTTCTAAGCATAAGATGCATCATCCAAAGGCTGATGTAGACCGTCTATACATACCCCGTAAAGAAGGTGGAAGGTGTCTTATTCAGCTGGAATTGTCATACAAGACAACAACTATTGGCTTACTAACATACATAGAAACAACAAAGGATTGGATGATACAATTAGTAAGGCAACATGAAGAAAGAAAGAAAAAATATTCAATAATAAAAGAAGGCAGTAAATACAAACAAGATTTACAGTTAGTAGATTCTGTAGAAAAGCAAAACAGAAGCCAAGAACCAACTATTGCGGCAAAAATATGAAAATGAAAGCCAAAGATAAAGCTCTTGAAAAGATGAAACAGCGCTGGCAAGACAAACCTCTGCATGGCCAATATCCAGTACGTGCCAATAAATCCAATGTTGACAAAGTTAATACTCATCGATGGTTACGTGCATCTGGATTAAAGTCTGAAACTGAAGGATTTATACTTGCAGCACAAGACCAAAGTCTTTTCACTAGAAACTTCCAGGCAAATATTATGCATAATAATATGGATCCAAAATGCAGGTTTTGTGATAAACACCAAGAAACAATAGACCACCTAATCTCAGGATGTTCTGTGCTTGACCCAAATGAATATAAAAATCGCCACGATAGAGTTGGGCAATATTTACATTGGACAATGTGCAAACATTATGGAAAAGCTGTAAACAAACACTGGTATGAACATCATCCAGCACCGGTTACAGAAATAGAAGATGTAACCATTCTATGGGATTACACCATCTACACAGACAGAAAAATTGAAGCAAACAGGCCAGACATTATTGTTAAAAACCAGAAGGAGAAAACTTCTCTATTAATTGATATGGCTTGTCCAGCGGATTGTAACATAGCAATCAAGGAATTTGAAAAACTGTCAAAATATAAAGACCTGGAAATTGAAATAGAAAAAATGTGGAAATTGAAAACAAGAGTTGTGCCAGTGATAGTAGGTGCACTTGGAATGATAAAAAATGGAACAAAACAACACATTGAAAGAATCCCTGGAAACCCCAGCTTAAGAGATATACAAAACATTGTCTTATTAAGTACAGCCCACACACTAAGGAAAACTTTATCTATGTAATGCTGAGGATGATAGGGAAGATAGAAAAACATGAAATGGAGCCATAACAACACGCCACTACCTGCCTTAGGTCTCCCCGCAGATTTGGTTGGTAGTGAGACCAAAGCAGAAATTGAAATATGATGAAAAATGACATAATAATAATAATAATAATAATAATAATATGGATCCAAAATGCAGGTTTTGTGATAAACACCAAGAAACAATAGACCACCTAATCTCAGGCTGTTCTGTGCTTGCTCCAAATGAATATAAAAATCGCCACGATAGAGTTGGGCAATATTTACATTGGGCAATGTGCAAACATTATGGAAAAGCTGTAAACAAACACTGGTATGAACATCACCCAGCACCGGTTACAGAAATAGAAGATGTCACCATTCTATGGTATTACACCATCTACACAGACAGAAAAATTGAAGCAAACAGGCCAGGCATTATTGTTAAAAACCAGAAGGAGAAAACTTGTCTATTAATTGATATGGCTTGTCCAGCGGATTGTAACATAGCAATCAAGGTATTTGAAAAACTGTCAAAATATAAAGACCTGGAAATTGAAATAGAAAAATTGTGGAAATTGAAAACAAGAGTTGTGCCAGTGATAGTAGGTGCACTTGGAATGATAAAAAATGGAACAAAACAACTCATTGAAAGAATCCCTGGAAACCCCAGTTTAAGAGATATACAAAAAAATGTCCTATTAAGTACAGCCCACACACTAAGGAAAACTTTATCTATGTAATGCTAGGGATGATAGGGAAGATAGAAAAACATGAAATGGAGTCATAACAACACGCCACGACCTGCCTTAGGTCTCCCCGCAGACTTGGTTGGTAGTGAGACCAAAGCAGAAATCGAAATATGATGAAAAATGACATAATAATAATAATAAGTAGAATATTATATAATAAAAAAAGCAAGAAATTAATGAAAGTTATTTATGGTACCTAGGCTCTATGAATTTAATCGCAGTACTAGATTTCTGACCAGGTCTCATCTTTTTACAGTCAAAATCACTAGATGCAATCGTACGTTTTATGTCAACTATTTATTCTCCAGCATTTCTCATTTGCGGACCTCTTCAGGTTTGTTGCTTTTCAGTTAACTTTGATTTTCAAAAATTTCAATGCAATATCAATCTTTACCTTCTGTCAAAATGCCTGTTCTTTTATTGTTCTTGATCCTTAATAATATTTCTATTATAATCTTTGACACTCAGTACTCTTCTGGGTATTAGCGGCTTTGTTGACTTGCTTCGGGTAAAATAGTTAAAAAATAAATATATATGAGAACCTACAAGTAACTGAATTTTAAAATGCGAATAATTGAACAAATATAAAAAAATTCACTGTACTATTATTTTATGTGGATGACAGAAATATATTCATTATGTTGATAGGCATTTACTATTTTGCTGTCTCCTTTTTACTTGTCATAATCATTTAATAAAGACTTTGTTTATGTTTAAATGAGGAAATGTTTACACCCATTGTATTTCGCATGTTTCAACGGAAACCGAATGACAGGTATTTTTGAAATGCCACTACTCCAACAAGTATCCATGTTGAATTTAGTGATTTTGTGGTTTGGATAGTTTCAGTTCTCTCTAAGATTTATAGTTCTTGCAATTATTTTGCAAGATTCTTTAAGAATGCTTCCGGTTGGATAATGTTGATGACAAAAAACACTTTAATATGTAACTGTTTTCTTTTTCGCTCTGGTAAGGTTCAGATATTTTCCCATATTAGTTTATTTCTGTTACTTTTGCTAAAGAAAATAGAGAATAAGATAGCAAATTAAATAAATTAAACTAGACGGATAGTGCCTATTATTATTACTGTTTTTTGTTGTTTGTCTTATCACAATCCCCATAAGCTAAATAAAGGGGTATTTACTTTCACACAAATGTCATTGTATAAATACAGCTCCATAATTATAAAAGAGAGGAAATAAGCTCACTTTTTATATTTTGAAGGCGGATAT
Organism: Ascarosepion bandense; assembly: GCA_037127315.1. Classification (NCBI taxonomy): domain Eukaryota; kingdom Metazoa; phylum Mollusca; class Cephalopoda; order Sepiida; family Sepiidae; genus Ascarosepion; species Ascarosepion bandense. The sequence goes on along the minus strand of JBBBDQ010000808.1, from coordinate 189,621 downwards.
CTATTTTTGTTTTAACTATTTCAAACCAAGAAAGGCAATAAAACCATTAAGACACAACAGGTTATTGAGTGTGAAATAAAATGAGATAAAGCACATGAAATAAATTACCTTGAAATATTTAGAGAAAAGAGAGCGAGAAGCTACATTAAATTAGTGTGGAAGATACTGAAACTATGATACTATAATTATATATTTTGTATAAATTCAGGAAATGGCCAATCATGGCTCTCCACAATTTTTCATTCTTAATAGCTCTTAGTAACATTTGTCTTTTCACCATTTTTCAAAACTCCCGTTCCACAATTAATTCAAAGAAGCTTGTTAGGTAGGTGACCAACTGCCTTCTATTACTCCCTGTTATTATTAAATAATTTTCCTAACCCTGTTTTCTTATTATGTGTCGAAACATTCTCTTTATAATTCCATTCTTCTTAAAACTTTCGTTGTATCCTCAGCATCCTTCTGTATGAACTTATTTATTACTTCAAGTCTTCTCCTCATACCACAATGTGCTCGCCCTGTTTCTGGTATCTTATTATCAGCGATAAAAATGAGGGAAATTATTTACAACTAGAGCCTCATAATTTTGATATCATTATATTTCATATTTTTTCTACTGTTGTTGTTATATAAAGAGAGAGAGAGAGAGAGAGAGAGAGAGAGAGAGAGAGAGAGTATGGTAAATCACATCTATAGAATAAAAAGTAAGAATAAAAATATCAACAAATGCTTACAAGCTATCGGGAACAACGTATCCTCCTTTTCGTTACGAGCGGCAACACGATGAGGAGTAAAGCATTAGAAATTTTGAGGAACATTAATATAAGCGGATTGACTGGAAGGCATTAGTAAAAATAAATTGGCTGGAAAAAGGATAAGAAAATGGCTTGTGTATTCATAAGGGAAAAAACGTGTGGAAGAACGAAACAAAGAAAGTCAAATAACAGATGGGAGAGAAAAAGAGTAATTAATGAAAAAGAAAGGAACAAAAAAAAATAAGAAAAGAAAAACTAAGAAACTGGAAAAGAAAGAGAAGAGACAGACAAGTGGTAGCTGTGAGAAGAAAAAAAGAAAGAGTAATGGATGATAAATGACATGATCAAAGGTAGAAAAATTGAAAAATAAATGAAAATACGATGGAAACGAAAGAAGAAATAAAGAAAGAAAAAAAATGACAGAAGGGCAAAAAAAGTAATGATTATTGATGAAAGAAAAGAAAAAAGAAAAGAAGATAGGAAAAGGAAAAAATTTAAAAAATAAAGAAAGACAAATGAGAAACGGGAAAAAGCGAAAGATTAATAAATAATGAATGACAGGATCAAAAAAAGAAAGAAACAAAAAGAGACAAAAATGAACTGTAAAAGAAATAAAAACAAATAACAGATATATTCAAAAAAGAAATATTAGAAAAAGGAAAAAAAAACTGAAACACAAGAAAGAAAAACAAATAAAAGGTAGAAGAGGAAAAAAGAAAAAATGAATAATGAATGACATGTTACAAAAGGGAATATAGGAAAAGGAGTAAAAAAGAAATTGGAAAAGAAGAAAGAAAAAGAAATAACAGATAGAAGAAGGGAAAGAAAAGAAGGAATCAATAATGAATAACATGTTCAAAAAAGGGAATATAGGAAAAGGAGTAAAAAAGAAACTGTTAAAAGAAGAAAGAAAGAGAAATGACAAATAGAAGAAGGAAAAGAAGAAAGGAATAATGAATGACACGTTCAAAAAGGGAATATAGGAAAAGTTGTAAAAGAAGAAACTTGAAAAAAAAAGAAAAGAAAAACAAATGACAGATAGAAGAGAAAAAGAAAAAGTAATGAATGAGATGTTCAAAGAAAAGAAAAACAAAATAAGAATAGAAATAAAAATTAAAGCGAGGAAGAAAAGAAAAAAGAAAAGACAAATAACAGATGAAGAAGAAAAAAGAAATGAATAATGAATGAAAGGATCAAATGAAGGAAAATAAAAAATGGTTTAAAAGAAAGGAAATGAAAAAGAAGTAAGAAATAAATAAAAACAAATGACAGATAGAAAGAAAAGGAAAAAAGAGTAATGAATAATAGATGACATGGTCAAAGAAGAAAAGAAAAAGAAAAAGAAAAAAGAAAAAAGAAAAAAAGAAAAAGAAAAAGAAAAAGAAAAAAGAGTAATGAATAATAGATGACATGGTCAAAGAAGAAAAGAAAAAGAAAAAGAAAAAGAAAAAAGTAAAAAGAAAAAAGAAAAAAGAAAAAGAAAAAGAAAAAAGAGTAATGAATAATAGATGACATGGTCAAAGAAGAAAAGAAAAAGAAAAAGAAAAAGAAAAAAGAGTAATGAATAATAGATGACATGGTCAAAGAAGAAAAGAAAAAGGAAAAGAAAAAGAAAAAGAAAAAAGTAAAAAGAAAAAAGAAAAAAGAAAAAGAAAAAGAAAAAAGAGTAATGAATAATAGATGACATGGTCAAAAAAGAAAAGAAAAAGAAAAAGAAAAAAGAAAAAAAGAAAAAGAAAAAGAAAAAAGAAAAAGAAAAAGAGTAATGAATAATAGATGACATGGTCAAAGAAGGGAATATAAGAAAATGAGGTTAAAAAAGAATAGAAAAGTAAAAAGAGAAACAAACTGCAGATGGAATGGGAAAAGAAAAATAGTTATGAATAATGAATAACATGATCAAAAGAAGGAAACTAAGAAAAGGTGTAAAAATATCAGGAAAGGAAATGAGAAAAAAAAGACAATTTTTTAAAAATCGTATCACCCCGAGCAAGGCGTTAACGCCACTGATGTGCAGGGTGCTACGTAATAATGAAAAGATTCGAAAAGAGAAAGCCGGAGACCACGTCCTAAACAGGGAACAAAGGATGAGTCTCTTAACCTGTTCAATAGACGTGGGTGGAGTGTGAACTGGGCGATAGATAGATCTATCTACTCCAATTGAAAAAAAAAAAACAAACTGAGAAGATTGGAAAAGAGAAAGCCGGAAACCACATCCTAAACAGGGAACAAGGGATGAGATAGGAAAGAAAGTGAAAAATCAAATAAATAGTGAATAACACAACTAAATCTAGGAAAAAAAGTAAACAATGAAATGAAAAAGAAATAAGAAAGAAAGAAAGAAAGAAAGAAACACAAATGTGAGAAGTGAATTAGGAAAGTGTAAAGAAATAATGAATGACATGATCAAAGAAAGGAAAACCGGAAATAGAATAACAAAAGAAGTGGAAAAGAATTAAGAAAGAAAGAATAACAGATGGAAGAGGAAAAGAAAAAGATTAATGAATAATAAATGACACGATCAAAGAAAGGAAAAATTAAAAAAGGAACTGGAAATGAAAGAAGAATAAACGAATGACAGGCGAAAGATTGAAGAGAAAAAGAAAAAAATAATGAATAATGACTTACAGGACCACAGAAAAGAAAATAGCAAAAGGAATGAAAAGTAAGTGAAAAAGAAATAAGAAAGAAAGAAAACAAACAAATGATGGAACGACAATAGAAAAATAATAATGATAATGAATGAAAGATCAATAAAAGGAAAATAAGAAAAAGTTTATAAAAGGAACCAAAAAGAAATAAGAAAGAAAGAAAAACGTGCAACAGATGGAAAGGAAATATAAAAAGATTAATGAATAATTAATGACGGGGTCAAAAGAAGGAAATAGAAAACGGTGTACAAAACCGATGACAGATGGAAGGAAAAATGAAAGGTGTAATGAAGAATTAACGATACAATGAAATGAAGGAACATAGGAAAAGGAATTAAAGCAATTGGAAAATGAATAAGAACTAAACGAAAAATAGATGACAGATGAAAAGACAAAGAACAATGGATAATGAATGACATGATCAAAGGAAGAAAAATTGGAATAATCCTAAAAAAGAAATGGTGAAGGAATTAAAATTAACAAAGTATACATGACAGTTTGAAGAAAAAAAGAAAAAAACAAGAAAGGTGTAATGAATAATCACTGACAGGATCAAATGAAGAAAATAGTAAAATGAGTTAGAAAGAAACTGAAAAAGTTAACAAATAACAGTGGTAAAAGAAAAAGTGTAAAGAATAATGAATGACCTGATTAAAGAAAGGAACATATGATAAGAAATAAAAAATGAACTGGAAAAGAAACAAGACAAAAAAACTATGACAGATTGAAAAAAAAGAAAAGAAAAAGGAAAATGTAAATTGAAATACATGAACAAAAGATGGCAGGAAAAAAAACATGATTACAAAACAACTGCAAAAGAAAGAAAACAATAAAATGGAAATAAACAATAAAAATGAATAAGTTTATGAAAAGATAATAAAAGTCATGTATATACAAATTAAAAATAATAAAAAGTAAACAAGAAAGAAAGAATAAAAAGAAAGTAATGATTCAATAATAAATGGCATGCCACCCCAAAAAATGCATAAAGAAAAACTGTAAGAACATAGAAAAAGAATAAAATGGAAGAACAAGAAATAAAAATAAATTATTTATAATCTAAAGAAAGGATGAAAAATGTTTAGAAAAATAAAATAATAAATAAAAAAAAATAAAAAAAATAAAAAAAAATAAAAAATAAAGCTCTGAATAAAAGATAAAAAAATAAATAAAAAAAATAAAAAATAAAGCTCTGAATAAAAGATAAAAAAAAAATAAAAAAAAATAAAGCTCTGATTAAAGGATAAAAAAATAAATAAAAAAAATAAAAAATAAAGCTCTGAATAAAAGATAAAAAATAAATAAAAAAAATAAAAAATAAAACTCTGAATAAAAGATAAAAAAAAATAAAAAAATAAAAAATAAAGCTCTGAATAAAAGATAAAAAAAAATAAAAAAATAAAAAATAAAGCTCTGAATAAAAATAAAAAAAATAAAAAATAAAAAAAATAAAGCTCTGAATAAAAATAAAAAAAAATAAAAAAATAAAGCTTTGAATAAAAGATAAAAAAATAAATAAAAAAAATAAAAAATAAAGCTCTGAATAAAAATAAAAAAAAAATAAATAAAGCTCTGAATAAAAATTTAAAAAAAATAAAAATAAAAAATAAAGGACTGAATAAAAAAAAAATAAAGCTCTGAATAAAAAAAAAGAAAAGAAAAATAAAGCTCTGAATAAAAGATAAAAAAATAAATAAATAAAATAAAAAATAAAGCTCTGAATAAAAAAAAAATAAAGCTCTGAATAAAAAAAAAAATAAAGCTCTGAATAAAAATTTAAAAAATAAAAATAAAAAAATAAAGCTCTGAATAAAAATAAAAAATAAAAAAAAATAAAAAATAAAGCTCTGAATAAAAAAAAATAAAAAATAAAAAAAGAAAGCTCTGAATAAAAAAAAAAAATAAAGCTCTGAATAAAAGATAAAAAATAAATAAAATATAAAAAATAAAGCTCTGAATAAAAAAAAAATAAAGCTCTGAATAAAAATAAAAAAAATAAAAACAAAAAAAATAAAGCTCTGAATAAAAAAAAAATAAAGCTCTGAATAAAAAAAAAAAAATAAAGCTCTGAATAAAAAAAAAATAAAGCTCTGAATAAAAATAAAAAAAAATAAAGCTCTGAATAAAAAAAAAATAAAGCTCTGAATAAAAAAAAAATAAAGCTCTGAATAAAAATAAAAAATAAAAAAATAAAGCTCTGAATAAAAATAAAAAATAAAGCTCTGAATAAAAAAAAAAAATAAAGCTCTGAATAAAAATAAAAAAATTAAAAAAATAAAAAATAAAGCTCTGAATAAAAATAAAATAAAAAAAAATAAAGCTCTGAATAAAAAAAAAATAAAGCTCTGAATAAAAAAAAAAATAAAGCTCTGAAAAAAAAAATAAAGCTCTGAATAAAAAAAAAATAAAGCTCTGAATAAAAAAAAAAAAATAAAAAATAAAAGAATAAAGCTCTGAATAAAAAAAAATAAAGCTCTGAATAAAAAAAAAATAAAGCTCTGAATAAATAAAAAAAATAAAAAAAATAAAAAAAATAAAGCTCTGAATAAAAAAAAAATTAAAGCTCTGAATAAGCTCAAAATTAGAAGTGAATAAAGAAAGAAAAAAGATTAATGAATAAAGGTTACATTATTGGCAAAAGAATGAAAAGAAAAGGATAAAGAAGAAAAACTTGTCAATATAGAATGATGACTTAAGAGTAAAAGAACGAAAGATAAATAATAATAGGATATCTCGAAAGGAACCATGACGGAAAAGTGAGTGTGGAATAAAAAATAAAGGATTTAGAAATAAAAGAAAGAACGAATGAATTAATAAGCAAAGGAAGAATAACAGAAAATGTCATCATAAGAAAAGAGCAGTGAATAAAAAATTTACAGACAAAACAAAAGATCAAGCGAATGAAAGAAAAATACGACTTGTTTTAAACCAATAAGAAAGCAAGCAAGAAAACATAAATATAAAGATTGTGTGAATTTTTCAATCGGTGTTAAGAAGGATTCTACCCAATCAAGAAAGTCTGAAAACATTAAAGAAGAATAAGAAAAAAAGTCACTGAGAGTAGATTAGTTATTCGGTCATATTTAGGGAAGTAGTTCAGAACGAGAACTTTTAGCCTCCTCTTACAGCAAATAATAAACAAGTATAAAGAAAAGTAAAAAATAAAAGAAAGGAAATAGATCGCAATGAAGAAAATGATATATAAATGACATTTTAGAGATATTGTTAATACATTCTGCCATAATCGATTGTATACCGTATTCAACGTTAAACAATTTCCTTTTGACTTATTTTGGATAGTATTAAACTGTAATAAAAATACAATAAATTACATATATTCTGCTTACTACTATTACTACTACAAATTATAATAACAATAACAACAAGAACAACAATAAGATGGTCAGTTACTTGGGTGATCATGTCTTGAAAGAGACATGACTAACTGTCCAGAAGATTTTCCCCAGATAGGTTGCCTTTACTTTACTTAAGTGCCATACCTGATACACGACCGGGCGATCATGTCTTGAAAGAGACATGACTAACTGTGCAGAAGATTTTCCCCAGGTAGGTTGCCTTTACTTTCTGTGGTAGACTGATTGCCAAAAAAGGCTGTAGAAACTAATCTGCCTTATTATTTAACCTATAGCTGGAAAGAGATGCAACGGATTAATGCTTTTCCTCAAGGGTATTTGAGCGTAAGTAAATGCAGCTGGAATTCGAACTCGTCTCTCCGATTTTTTGTTCCGAGCTGATATCCACTACATCACAACGCACATCCAAAAAGAATATAGGGAACTTTTTTTGCCATCACTACTATTAATACAATCCTAAAATTGGCCTTTTATTTTCCTGCTTAATAAAAGTAATGAAGATACTGATGATTATAATTAAAGTTAAGTGAAGTCAGTTATAATAAATTTCATAATATTAAGACTAATGATAACGATCGGTCAAAACAAAACATTTAAGTACAACAGAGTTTCTGCTTCTAGATTCTAATAAATAGAAAAATAAAGAAAATTATGACAATATGCAAAGGAATGTAAACGTGGACGGACTTCTATTGGAAGAGAAGAGAAAGTGGAATGAGTGTTTTGTATTGAGGAAATGTTATAGATTGATTCTTGTAATTTGTATCGCTTGAAATTAGTACTTCATTTATTATCATGGGAGGTAAAATCCGAAGGATGAATTGGTAGATATCATCACAATGGAAAAAAAAAACTGAATTTGCTATGAAAATGTCAACCAAATTCATGGATGTAAAAGTTCATTCAGTGTTTGGAAGAAACACACTGGAGACAAAGGACGTACAAGCAACGTAGAAATAAGTATGAAAAGGTAATTTGAAGAAACGTGAGGTATTATTAATGGTATCATATAATCTGATATTGCAGACAAACTGGGTAAATCTGAATACTGATAGGGTCAGCAATAAGCGTTATATGTAGCATGCGTGAAGAGACAGAGAAAGAGAAGAGAGACTCAGTCATACTGTATCGAAATGTAAGTGTATAACTCAGAATGAGTAAAGAAATGAGGGCATTCTAAAGTTGAGGTCATTATTCACAGAAAATTGTTTAAAAATATGGATTTGAATGTAACGACAAATATGAAAAATGAGTAAAAAAGAGAAGAAAGTAGTAGAAAACAGTAAAATGAAAATCGTGTGGAATATTCTTATGCAGACAATGACTGCTCTAAATAAAATCAGATTTACTCTGGTTGGACAAACAAAAAAAGAATTGCTTCCTGATAAAAGTCGCCTGTATATATAACCTGATTAGTGACAGCAAGGAAATGCGGAGTTCGACGAAAGTCTGAACTTTCGGAGAGGACAAAGAAAGAAAGAAATTACTGTACCAATGATTATTGATGCATGGGAAACGTTTCAAATAATGGATTATGATTTGGGAATTGATCAATTATTGACTTCAATAATTCTAATAGAAATTGGAACCTTCGGATTGATTATTAAAGGTTCAGATAAACTCACTGAATGGATTCCTACTAGCCCATGTCCTAAAGAATTAGAAAAAATGTACTCACAAGTACGGCTTACTCATCACGAAAAGGTTTATCGTTACGAAGAGATCACATACATTTTACATAGATAAACTATGTAAAATGTATGTGAGTTTAGATTTTTCTTTAAGAAAGTGATCAGTAATAATAATAATAATAATAATAATAATAATAATAATAATAATAATAATAATAATATGAGGTTAGTCGAATTGTAGTTGGAGCCCTGTGCTTTATTGGTAGAGGTTCTTATAGACTCACTGAAAGGATTCCTGGTGATCCATGCCTCAAAGAAATTCAAAAAATTGTACTCACAAGTACAATTGACTCATTAAGAAGATATAATACACATTTTAGATAGATAAACTATATAAAATGTGCGTATTCTTAAGTTGATTTCTTTTATCAAAACTGATCAGTGGAAAATGTCATGCAGCCATTTCTAACCTTAGGTTTCCGATTGGGACCCGGAATGCAATATATTATATCACGGAGATCAAAAGGAATAATAATAATAATAATAATAATAATAATAATAATAATAATAAAGGACTGGATGATACAATTAGTCAAGCAAAATGAAGAAAGAAAGAAAAAATATTCAATAATAAAAGAAAGCAGTAAATACAAACAAGATTTACATTTAGTAGATTCTGTAGAAAAGCAAAACAGAAGCCAAGAACCAACTATTGCGGCAAAAATATGAAAATGAAAGCCAAAGATAAAGCTCTTGAACAGACGAAATAACACTGGAAAAACAATCCTCTGCATGGTCCATATCCAGAACGTGCCAATAAATCCAATGTTGATAAAGTTAATACTCATCGATGGTTACGTGCATCTGGATTAGTCTGAGACTGAAAGCTTTATTCTTGCAGCACAAGACCAAAGTCTTTTCACTAGGAACCTTCAAGCAAATATTATACATAATTATGTGGATCCAAAATGCCGGTTCTGTGATAAATACCAAGAAACAGGATGTTCTGTACTTGCCCCAAATTAATATAAAAATCGCCACGATAGAGTGGGGCAGTAGTTACATTGAACAATGTGCAAACACTATGGAAAATCTGTAAACAAACACTGGTATGAACACCACCCAGCTCAGGTCACAGAAATAGAAGATGTCACAATTCTATGGGATTACACCATCTACACAGACAGAAAAATTGGAGCAAATAGGCCGGACATTATTGTTAAAAAACAGAAAGAAAATACTTGACTATTAATTGATATGGCTTATCCAGCGGATTGTAACATAGCAACCAAGGATTTCGAAAAACTGTCAAAGTATAAAGATCTGGAAGTTGAAATAGAAAAAAATGTAGAAAATGAAAACAAGAATCGTGCCAGTGATAGTAGGTGCACTTGGAATGATAAAAAATGGAACAAAGCAATACATTGAATAAATCCCTGAAAACTCCAGCTTTAAATATATACAAAAATCTTGCTTGTTTAGTACTACATCCCACACACTGAGGAGAATTTTGTCTATGTAACACTCTGTGATGTTATAGGAAATAGAAAATGTAGCCATAACAACACACCGCCACCTGCCTTTGGTCTTTCCACAGACTTGGTAGATAATGAACCATAGCAGAAATCGAATAATAATAATAATAATAATAATAATAATAATAATAATAATAAAGCTCTTGAAAAATGAAACAGCGCTGGCAAGACAAACCTCTGAATGGCCAATATCCAGTACGTGCCAATAAATCCAATGTTGACAAAGTTAATACTTATCGATGGTTACGTGCATCTGGATTAAAGTCTGAAACTGAAGGCTTTATTCTTGCAGCACAAGACCAAAGTCTTCTCACGAGAAACTTTCAGGCAAATATTATGCATAATAATATGGATCCAAAATGCAGGTTTTGTGATAAACACCAAGAAACAATAGACCACCTAATCTCAGGCTGTTCTGTGCTTGCCCCAAACGAATATAAAAATCGCCACGATAGAGTTGGGCAATATTTACATTGGACAATGTGCAAACATTATGGAAAAGCTGTAAACAAACACTGGTATGAACATCATCCAGCACCGGTTACAGAAATAGAAGATGTAACCATTCTATGGGATTACACCATCTACACAGACAGAAAAATTGAAGCAAACAGGCCAGACATTATTGTTAAAAACCAGAAGGAGAAAACTTGTCTATTAATTGATATGGCTTGTCCAGCGGATTGTAACATAGCAATCAAGGAATTTGAAAAACTGTCAAAATATAAAGACCTGGAAATTGAAATAGAAAAAATGTGGAAATTGAAAACAAGAGTTGTGCCAGTGATAGTAGGTGCACTTGGAATGATAAAAAATGGAACAAAACAACACATTGAAAGAATCCCTGGAAACCCCAGCTTAAGAGATATACAAAAAATTGTCTTATTAAGTACGGCCCACACACTAAGGAAAACTTTATCTATGTAATGCTGGGGATGATAGGGAAGATAGAAAAACATGAAATGGAGCCATAACAACACGCCACTACCTGCCTTAGGTCTCCCCGCAGACTTGGTTGGTAGTGAGACCAAAGCAGAAATCGAAATATGATGAAAAATGACATAATAATAATAATAATAATAAATAAGTCTCGTAGACGTGAAGATCCACCTTGGAAAAGAAAAATAGAAAAAGAAATCGAACAACTTAGAAGTGAACTGTCAGTACTGGATGAACTGAGTAGAGGAATAAATGTAAGAACTAGGAAAAGCAGAAGAGCCGAAAGAAAATATAACATCAGGAATGAAAATGACGTCTTATCAAATAAAGAAAAAATAAAACAAAAAATCCAACTGAAGGCTCAAAGAATAAGACGCTATGAAAAAAGAGCAAGATTTTACAGAGAAAACAAGATTTTTCAGACTGATACAAAGAGATTTTACAGGGAAATAGGTAAAAAAAGAATTGAAGTGACAGTACCCCCCAGAATGGAAGAAGTCACACAGTTCTGGGAAAAGATATGGGCTTGCCCTAAAGAACTTAGCAAGGAAGTACATTGGATTACGCAAGAGATAGAACGAATGAAAAATAAACCCGAACAGACATGGTCTGGAATTGCAGAAGATGATGTTAAATATGCACTAAAAAAAGCACACAATTGGAAATTCGCAGGTATAGATAAAATTTAAAAAAATAAAATGCAACATAAAGAAAATACAAAATAAAGTACAAAATAAATAAAGTGCAAAATAAGTAAGATATATCCTGGAACAAGATTTATGCTATGAAAGAAAAGAAAATCAAGGGAATAATATGAAGAATTGGAATATAATTAAAATTAGAAACAACTTAAAAGAGAATAAAATAAATGATTAACAAATACATTAAATATATCTAAAAAGCATTAATGTTTTAAAATAAAGAAGAAGAAGAAAAAGAAACAATTGAAATATGATTAAATAAGAAACATGTTAAAACCAATATAACAGTAAAATAATAAAAAATAGTACCCGTAAGCATAAAGATGTGCGTTGTGGTCCAGTGGATATCGGCTCGGAACGAGAAACCAGGGAACCGAGTTCGAATTCCAGTTGAATCATTGCATTCACTTACGCGCAAATACCCCTGGGAAAGGTATTAATCCGTCTCTTCCCTCCAGTTATGGGTTAAATAACAGGACAGATTGGGTTCTATAGCCTTGGCCGGCAACCAGTCTATCGCAGAAAGCAATGGCAACCTACTGCGGGATAGTCTTCTGCCCAGTCAGTCATGTCTCTTTCGAGACATGATCGCCCAAGCGTGTATCACGTGTGGTACTTAACTGACTGAATCATAAAGAAGAAAACCAAGAGAAAGGTAATTAAAGAATTTGAAAAATATGTATGGGAAAATAAGTCAACAGAGGAAGAGAGAAATAGGCTGAAGAAAAAAAAAACAAGAGAAGTAAGAAAAAAATGGTCGATTCGTTGGAAGAGACGAAAAAGCAATAAATAAAAATAAGGAGATAATAAAGAGAGAAAGAGAATCGAAAGAGAAAGAAAAGTGGGAAGATGAAAACAGAACAGTTTGTCAATAAAAGAAAGAAAACGGGAAAAAAAAATATAATACATAATTTAAAAAAAAAGAAGAACAAAATGAGAAGAATGCTTTAATGGTTAGAAAACAGAGGAGGACATGATTCAAGACACACGTGATGGAATGGGAAAAGAAATAAAGGAAAGAATTCTTACTCTCTCTTTATTTATCTCTCTCTCTCTCTCACACACACACAAACACACACATAAAAAAGAGAAATGGAAAAACATACGAACCCTCATCAGAAGCATTAATATTCTATTAACCTCATATCATACTAATCTAAGCTGACTAATATCAAAGATTCGATAAATTGTGGTGAAGAATCATTCACAAATGAATTGTTTTAATTAAACATAGGTAGGCAGAAATACTCTTTACGCGACTGATATAGTTATATAATTTATCAATACTTGACATTATTGTTTATGTTTCTCTAATACAGCATGATTCTGAATGTTGATTTTCAAAGCAAGCATGTGCCGACCCCCTTAGAAGATTGGCGCAGTACAAATCTCATAACCACATTCATTTCCATTTTGGTCTTGTGCCATATTAGAAAACGCCTGGAAAATATCAAACAGAGGAAATATTGCTTGTAGAGAGAAACAGAAGGACAAAGGAGATCTCAGGCAGAAATATACTGAGGCCCTACAGTGAATCAGAGCTGAATGGTGATGAAGCAAAGTTAACATATGCGTTAAAGAACATTGAAAGCCGCTTCCATTTTTGATTTCCATAGTGTCATAAAGTCATCCTCCCGCCATATTTCTTTTAGTTTTCATTTGTTCATATGTTCCTTCTCTTTCATAAAAAAAATCAATAAATCAATAGATAGAGCAACTACATTAATGCAATGTTTAGGAAGTTACTCTTGCAGACCATCGCTACTAAAACGAGTTTGATCTTAAATAGATGCTGTGGTGGAATAGTTATAAAAGATTGTTTTGCAAGCCTTTGTTACTATAATAAATTCAGTTTTCACCGGGTGACCCGCAGAAGTAACATTATGGTCGGGTGAAGGTTAGTGAGTGTTAATTAGTGCCTCACAACACAGTAAAGCTTTATAGCTCTAGTGAGCCCTATCTTAATAGGTCCATCATTAATATGTCCTTTTGTCAGAACAAGCTATATTTAGTAAATACAAAGGTACCACTCTGTGGAACAGTTATTAACAGTTTAGCCAGCTAACTCACTACTGGGGCCACAACAGTACTTGCTTTGTATCTGACTAAACGTATCTGAATAAATATTAACAAGAGACATAATTGTGGGCGTGATGGTTAAGTGACTCTTCTATCAAATTTTTCATAAAAAGGCTCCATATGATTCACATTTGTACAAGACTAAATTTATTAAGATTGCAAATATACTTTGCCATAGTACATTGGATCTTATCTTGAAATCTGTTGTAGAAAACATGTTTAATTCAATTTTTGCGTTTGCTCTAGTGGTTTTAGAGAAGGCTGATATAATTTTAATAAGAAACTTTGCCTGGAATCAATAATTTGTAAGCTGGTCTTACATGTAATTTCTACTATAAGAAATTAAAGTGTTTTCCACGTATAAATCCTTGTGCGCTAATCATTATAAATATTGATATGTACCAAGCTTGGCCTTTGTCGATAGAAAACAAAGATAGGGCTACACTATCATTGCCTTCTGGTGACAAAGTTCAAGGTTAGTGTCATCTTTAAAGATTTTAAAACTTTGTTAATCATTGTTCGCATTGAATTTAAAAGTCATCTATTATATCTAGTTTAATTCTAGTACATGTCTATAATCACGTAACATTTATGGGTTAATTAAATCTTGTCATGTGATATGTAACATGAGATTATTAACCATCATAGTAAAATAGTTATTCCCCAAACATATCACAGTGTGATACAAGGTCAGGGTAATCAGGGACACACATTCGCAAACTGAAAACCTAAAAGTATAAAAGTTCGGCTACAGTTATATTCATGCTTTTTTGTATTGTCATAGACGATTGACAATGACAATTATCTTGGCCTTTTTCTCCTTAAAAATTAAAATAATACTCTCATGGATTACAATTAAGAGATCCTTTTAAACCTTTCTTTCTAGAATATTCCTGGTATTCTAATCGATTTCTGTTGTTCTTTTTAATTTCAAACGCTCTATAAATGTCTTAGTACTTTGCAAAACTAGTTTAAAGTTTTTTTCGTTACCGATGTATTCTCTGTTCCAGGCTATCTGTCTCTTTTTTGTTAGAGGATATTTTGCATGCCATACAATTCGTGTTTAGAAACATAATAATCTTCCAATGATTTTTTCATGCACTTCAAACATTCTTTATTGCACTGTGTTATCTATCATTTTTTGTTTATGCCTCCTCTTCTCAGGACTGTAATATATTAGATAAAATATCTGACAGTATAAAAGTGTCTTCCTTACATTCATCTGCGAGCTTTTTTTTTAATCGTGCTGCCCCAAAGAAGGCATTTTACTGCCACTGTTGTGCAGGGCCTACATGGATGGAATGTTATGAGGAGTGAGAGATTGCAGAGGGTGTCAGGAAGAGAGTAGGAGAAGGAAGAGAATACAGATGAGAGTGGGGTGGACGAAAAAAAGCATGTGAGAGAGAATGTAAGTTAGTGAGATAGGAGATGACTATTGACTTTACATTTAAATTCTTGCAGATTGTAACTGTCGGGAAAGCAAGTATGCGGAAGAGAATTCCACAGGTGGGAAGTGCGAGAAAAGAAGCTTTGGAGTAGAATTTGCGTTTAAAATTTATTGATTTCACAGTAAGAGGGTGGGACCTAGTTGCTAATCTTGTGACTCGAGGAAATTCATTTATAGGGGGTACCAATGAGCTAAGTTCATCAAAGCAGAAGCCGTGAAAGTATTTGTAGAAGAGACACAGGGAAGCCACACTGCGTCAGTGTGAAAGTAACTGTATCTGAGCTGCCAAGTCGTGATCGATCACATTACAGATTCTCCGTTGGATTCGGTCGAGGACACCTAAGTGGATAGCAGGAGCACCCGACCAGATATGGCAGCAATACTTAACGCACGGGCGGATGGTAGACTTGTATATATGAAGGATTGTTTCTGACAGGAAAAACTTCCTGGGCCTACACAGAGAACCGACTTTCTTAGCAGTGGATTTAGCTATGGATTCTATATAGTTATTCCACTTGAGGTCTGATGTGAGAGTTAATCCGAAGAGACGCAGTGTTTTACTTTCAGGAAAGAAGCCTGATCCATGTTAATGGACGGAAGGAACGATTGTCTGTGGTGATTATTAGATAGCAGCTTCGTTTTGGAAGCATTAAAATTTACGAGCCATTTCTTACCCCAGTCAACCACGGATTGGAGGTCCTTTTCAAGCTCGGCAGCGAGGTTTGCCTTTTCAGCCTCGGTAGATTTTTGATCGAAACGAGAGTAAACCGTAGTGTCGTCAGTATATATGCCCACTTGGGATTTTATTGCATCCGAAAGATCGTTAATATAGATAAGGAAAAGCGTAGGACCTAGAATAGAGCTTTGAGGGACACCCGCATTTCATGTGATAGTATTGGGAGGCTTGTCTGTTCAATACTACCCTCATTGTACGGTTTGAAAGGAAGGACTGGATTAGGTTAAACAATTGTCCAGTTATACCATAACCCTGCAGCTTGCATAGATGGCCAGCATGCCAGACTCTGTCAAACGCTTTGGAGATGTCAAGGGTACCAGTTCCGGCTTAGGAACCACGGAAGAGGATTTTCAGCAGGCAGGAAAGCAGGAAGCAGAAAGGCAGTAGTTATAGAGTTTAAAGAGAACAAAGGAAAGTTCAGGAGCAAATTTATTTAGAACAATGATGGGTATTCCGTCGCTATCGCTCGCCTTATGGGGGTCAAGCTTAGAAATTCTTTTGGAGACCACCGAGGGAGTAATTAGTATGTCAGTTAGTTGGGCCTGGGTTCGGAGGGGGAAGTCGGGTACAGATACTCCAGATGAGACCATTGTCGAGTTAGTGGAGAATCTGCGAGCGAAGCACTCAGCCTTGTCTGTTGAAGAGATGAGGATCTCAAATTCGTTTATTAGAAAGAAAATTGAGGGTTTACTGCAGTTCAGCACGCTTTTAAAGAGCCTCCAGTAGTCTTTGGAGCCGAACGTACGGAATGCTATGCGCTGCTTCATTCTGGCTGCAAACATCTGCTTACCTACTTTAAGTACCTTCTTGCATTCATTGCGAGCCGAGGCAAAAAGGCGCCTGTTTTGGTCTGACGCGTGACTCCGGTAAAGCCGAAAGAAGTGATTTGGGTGGGCGATGGCAGCTGAGCAGGCAAGGGAGAACCAGGGAGACCACCGCTGCACAGTCTTTAACAGGAAGGCTAAATACTTTATTCCAAGGGACGTCACTCAGGAAATCGCGAAACGAGTCCCAATCGGCTCTTTGGTAGCAGTAAGATATTCTGCTGATCTGAGGTTCTTGGGTGGGGTGGAGGTGGAAAGAGATATTGATGGAAACTAACGCATGATCAGAGTTTCCGAGAGGGCAGAGTTGATTGACATTGCAATAGTCAGGGGTGGAAATAAAGCACAGATCTAGTAGTGAATCGTGTCCGTTAGAGTTATTACAGAAACGCGTAGGGAACTCCACCACCTGCGTAACGGACTGAGTGATAGAAAAATTCATGGTGTGTACACCAGCAAGATCAGTGATGGAGTTATGCAGCCACTTAGCATGATGGGCGTTAAGTCGCCAAACACAAATATATGGGCAAACGGGTGGGAAGAAATGGCCTTGCATCTTTGTGTTTGGTGATTTTAATGGTCATCATGTGAAGTTGCTTAATAATTCTTATGTTACTAGATATTTCGGTACTGGCTCTAATTTTTTTCTCAGTGTCTCAGTTAAATAGCAGATTTCTATACACGTTTCTCTAATAATTCTGATCAACATTTTTGTTTACTCGATATGTTCTTTAAAGGGACCCAGTTCTCTGTAAACTCTACAATAAATGCCTTGCTATCTCGTTTTTCCTGCTTGTTGGAAATACTTTTCTGTAATTCTAGTCTTTAAAAACTGAAGTCGAATCATTTAATCCTTCCAAATATCAGTTTTATAGATTTCTACCTATTTCTGGCAAATTCTTAGGGTCTCTAATCAATTGGTTAATCGTCTAATCTTTCTTGTTTTTTTTTTCAGACAAGAAATATGGCTTTCGCTTGTCGAATTCATTTTCTGATATCTTCAAAGTTATCGCTGATAGAGAATGTCAAATTTAAAATATGAATGGAGAAACTCGAGTGTTTGCTTTAAATACAGCGTGTCCATAAAGGTCATGTGCTCTTTAAAAAGTTTATAATTTTATTTGTATTTGTGACAGAAATAATATGTAAAATGTGTTATAAAGCTTAATGTACCTAGTTTTAAGTATAGTTTTCGAATAATTCTTTACCATAAATTTTGCAGCAATTTTTAGATAAGTAAAAAATATTTTCTTTTTTTCAGAATCAATTTGATCCATGACTTCAAGTGACATGCGGAAACAATTGTGTATGCAGCCCAAACCTAGTTCATTAGAATATTTGAAATCTAAAATAACTTATGCGATTTTAGTCATTACTTTATATCAGTTGGCAAATGTTTTCTGTGAACTGCAAAATCGTATTACCCTTTGTATTGCTAATGATGGAGGACATGTGGAAACTTAAATAAAATTTCAATAAAGCCTTAAAAATATAAATTTACTTTTTTCTAATCCTTTTTATGAATGATTTTTATCGCAAGTACAAATAAAGTTTGAAAAATCTTTAAAGTGCACACGAACTTGATGGACTTCCTGTTTATCGAAGGTTTTTAATAATTAATTTTTATGTGATTCAATATTTTTTATGAAATCACGAAATAAAAGTTTTCTTGAACAGCCACCACCATTCTTAATACTTTTTCATTAATGTGATTGTGCCCCAGGTCTCTATTCTTGAATTTACGTTGTTCGTAATTTCCATCAACAAACTTTCCAGTGTCATCCTTTCTCAATTCGGTATCTATGTTGATAATACAATTACTCATATTTGTCTTAATGTTAATGCTGATCGATTCGATAAAATTAAATTAGTAGTTGATTTACAAAAATTAAATACAATTTGTTGTTAACTCAGGTAAGCACTGGATGGGTTATTTCAACGCCTCTAAAATGAAACTGCACTTTTAGCTATTTTAGAAAACCATATTTCCTTTCGTCAAAATGGCTGATGATAACCTTGAGGGAATAAATCATAGTGTTTTCTTGGGTTAATGTTTTTCGCTAACTGTTGTGAATTCCGGGTGAGGAAACGCACAAAATAACCAACAACAAAAACATATATTGAGATAGAAAAGTAGGTTATATTGAACGTAATTTACGAACGCAGGTTAGTAAATCCGGCAATACTATTAGTAAGAAATAAATATATACAATCTTGATGTGAAGTTGTTGGAAATAGTGTACAAGTGTATATTATTCTAGCTGAGTGGAGCTCAGAGCTAGTCTGACTTCTGACGAGGTAGTCTCTGGGTAACTTCGATATCTCTCGGTAACTTACGTATCAGTTCCGGTACTCTCCGATAACTCTAACGGCTCTCTACGATTACTTTCAACTTACAACTGCTGTTCTCTCTCTGAAAGAAGTATATGTATACTCCGTCGAGTCCATTATCATATACAAAGGGAATATCCCACAACAAAGTCGAAAGATAATATTAAATCAAATACGAGAGCTGCTACTAGAAAGATTGATTTACTGTGTCGTTCTAAATAGATTTTTCGGAAAAATCTATCTTTCAGTTTTATAAGTCTGCCATTTGTTCATGCATTTAAGATTGCTGTTACATCTTATTTGCTATTTTTGCTATGTAGTTAAAGGTTTTTGTTAAAATCCAAAATATAATCTGTAAAGTTTTTTTTTATCCTGACCTGGCATATGGTTTCATTCACTTTTCTACCACCGTAACGTAGTTTTACTTTGGTTTTCTATAAATACTTTCGTGGTAGTTGTTCTGATGAGTTTTTGACATTTGCTGGCTAGATTTAATTGTCAGTTGTTTGCTAACAGTCTAATCTCTAACAGTTCTCAATTTTAGAACTCTCTTCCGACTCCTTGCTTTCCAGTTAACTTTCATGTTCAAATCTTTAAATAAAATGTCAGTTGTTATATTCTCTCATAATTTCTGTTAATTTATTGTTCACTCTTTTTAATAATATTTGTTTTCTAATATTGTTTCTCACTCGCCAGGTAGTGGCTTTGTTGTCTTGCTTGGAATGAAATACTCAAAATCATTTCTAAAAATGGAATTCAGTAGGTGCCAAAATTTTGAATATCAATAAATTAATGGAAACTTGTACTTTTGTTATTTCTATTGATGGTTGTGGTAAAAAGATTTAGTGGATGGTAAACAATTTCTCACCCTGATTTTTCAATCTCATGTAAATGTTAGACAATTGTCTTCTTTGACTGCTTTATACATCTATAAGTTTGTTTAATTTTTTAAATATTTTTTGCTTCCCATCTCATTTTCGATTCAGCAATACTTTTAATCTAAAAGGTAATTTTAAATCGTTCTATTTGATTATGATTCAGCGAAAATATTTTTATTCATTTGCGAGACTAAACACAATCAACATCAATTATCCTTCTTTTGTCAATTATTATTAAATTTAGGAAAACCAATTGTCTCATAAAAATGAGAATCTGTTAAATGCTATACTGTGAAAAGTATCAGACAAGAACACACAACACCAACACATATTGCAGTACAGAGTTGTATGTTAATCAATATTCGATAGCAGACCGACTTTTAGACAAGAGTAGCCTGTTCGGTTATTCTTTTTGTAACACTAAAATGGCTTCATAGGGACGTTTGAATACAAATAGTATTAAAATATTCTGCCAAAGAAGGTATTTGCTTTTGATTTTACAAGTATTTATAATAAGTAGTTTTTTGAAAATATAATTCAAGATAATTTTAACTTACCTAATTAAAGATAGTTATGCTCAGATTTATATAAGAGAGAACAATAAAAATGCAAAAAGATGCGTACATGTATTTTATATATTATGTAAAAGTGTCTGACAAAGTATGTCGCAAATAACTGTTGGAACTGCTTGCTAACCTTGACATATTTGGGTAGGGTCTTATAATGATCATGAATTCATATTGACAGCAAACAGCCTCCATATGGTTAGAAAATACATTTAGTAAATTTATAATGATAGAAAGGGTTGTAATTTTTTTTTTTTTTAGCCTGGTATTCAGTCTATACATTTGGATGATTCTATAGGAATTAGAAGTTTATCCAGGATTAATTATTAACATCCACAATTTTAAAACTATAAAATATTCAGATGATACTGTGTTGATAGCCGACACATAAAAGAAAGTGTAAGAGTTCCTCTAGAAGGTAGTTAAGGAAAGTGAAGAGACTGGACTAGACATCAGTACTAAGAAGACAAAATGCATGGTTGCCAGCAAAATGAACAGCCCAAAATACAGATTACTAATTAAAGATACCAAAACAAAACAAGTCAAAAGATTTAAATGTCTGAGAAGATTTAACAGAGAACGGAATGTTCGACGGTGATATCCTATTGCACATTGGAATAACATAAAATGTTTTTCATTAGTGTTATGGATTCTTGTTGACAAAACACACAAAATAATAAATAACAAAAGCAGAATTTATATTGAACAAAATTATACAAACTGGAACACCGGTTAGTCAATTCAGGAATACTAAGAATACTGTTAGTAGGAAACAATATATACAGTCTTGTAGTGAAGTAGTATGTCCGGGGAATGAGTCTATATCATTACTGACCAACTAGCGGCGGTACAACTACTCAATTATATTTAGTTGTCCCTCCCAGCAAGGGCAACATGTGACACATGGTCAGTTATGACTGGGATTTCCGGGCTATATGGCCCGCCAAAAAATGTCTGTCTATTTTTGCCCAGTCGTGCTTCTACCCTTCGGCGGAACCACGACTGGGTTATTGCTCTCTGCTCGGAAGCAGAGAGATCCCTCTACCCGAAGACAGAGAGCTGACAGTGTTGTAGTAGAGTACAACTACTCAATTGCTGCTTTCTGTATAGGCAGAATTATATGTACACATTAGGCGGGTCCATTCCTATGTGCAAAAAGGGGTGCTCCCCAACAATTAGCTAGGTAAAGTATTAAGAAAAAGAAAAATTTCATTAGAAACAAAAGAAAGTGTACTCTCCTCTTATGTAAAAGTCATCCTCCTACTGTATAGTTAATGATAGACGATCTAATTAAAGATGAAAAAGGGACTTGTAGCAGAAGAAATATGGTCTCACAGAATAATTTTAAGAATACCATGAATCGAACAAGTGAGAAAATGGAACATTTAAAGAAAATGAAATTAAATGGAAGACTTATGCATAGTAACAAAAAACAGAGGAAGATTGTAGGACACAATGAGGAAAAAAGGCTTTGAAAACTTGATACCTACATGATATACTGAAGGTAAGAGAGACAGAGGAAAGCAATGCTTGACCTACTTGGCATGAGAATTTGCATGACAGAGCGTGGTTTACTATATATAATAAAAAGATAAACTTTATTAAAAGCTACAAATGAGAGACAAATGTGGAGTGCCACGATTAC
The DNA here is from genome assembly GCA_037127315.1 of Ascarosepion bandense. Taxonomy (NCBI): domain Eukaryota; kingdom Metazoa; phylum Mollusca; class Cephalopoda; order Sepiida; family Sepiidae; genus Ascarosepion; species Ascarosepion bandense. Next base: position 167,529 of record JBBBDQ010000808.1, on the reverse strand, counting down.
CAATGTCCTGAATGGACACGGACAATAGAATAAAGAATGTCGGAAGATAAGTAAATTAGTAGGATATTAAGACAGTTATTGATTCCTTTTCTGAAGTAGCATGGTTTATTTCACTGGTTGACCAATATTTTATTGATTGCTGGTCAGATATATTCTTTCTATTTGTTCTATAAGTGTGACAAGTGTTTGATCTATGGTTATAAGATAATTGCCCTATATAAGCAATATAAATTAATAAAATTAGTTTTATATATTGACAGTATCGATGACGACAGAAATCAACTTTAAGTTGTCTTTTAGTATGCCTTCAAATTTAACATTTCTAAAATTTCTGAATGATTTAGTGTAGAGATTATTAAAGCGGAAATTAAGATTGGGTTGAATTTAAATTCCAACAAAGCTCTTAATATTCACTTTTGCACAAATGCTCTTTGGAAAAAAATAAATACATTTCTCCAAGCCTCTTTCATAGGCTAATAATAGAATGGACAAAACTCACTAGGAGTTAAGGAAGAGAAAAACTATTCAAAACAGCCAAATATTATGTTTATATATATATATATATATATATATATATATATAATTTGGAAATACGTTGTATATATATAATTTCGAAATGCGTTAATTGTGTTATCTTCAGAGATTTATGATAATTGATTTTTAAAAGTTTTTCAAAAGTACAACAGGGATTTTTACGAACTTGTGACTAGAGTTTTTAAGCAAGTGATTTTTTTTAAATAAGGGAGGAGTTACTTACAGTTCTTAAAACACTTTCATCCAGGTTTGTATGTATTTAATACGTATTTATAGATGTGATTATATCTGGACATTATTTCTGATCTTTCATTCAGTAATTTTATATTCTAGAAAAACATAATAGCTAACTTTTCTTCTTGGCACAAACTGCAGACATCACCGTTGTATGGTTTGACTTTTTAAATTTTTTTTTTATATACTTCAAGCTATGTCAGGGTCTTTTCAATTTCTCATTTTTAATTTCCACACCTACAAGTTGCTGAAATAACTCATTTCCAAATAAAAAATATTCAAAAATTTTGACAATATAAGTGTATTGAACACTTTTTAATACAACTGAGTATTGGTCTAATTTAATTATGACCAAAATCTCTTTCTCTCTCTCTCTCTCTCTCTCTCTCTCTCTCTCTATATATATATATATATATATATATATATATATATATATATGTGTGTGTGTGTGTGTGTGTGTGTGTGTGTAAAATATTGCATTCTTTGTAAATTTAATAAAACATTACCTCTATAATATCTCATGTAAAGATTATAAGACATGTTCATAATTGATAATGTTATGCATATAATGCAACATTATATATTTATGAGAGAATAGAGAGGGGTCCTATTAGAATGTCTCAAAGAATCTTTATTTAATCACAAAAGACATTGTCGATAATGTAAAGGTATCAGGGTTGTATGTCTTGAAGAAGACAGTCATTAGATGATTTTATCGAGCAAGACTTGTTGCTGGAGGAAAATTTCCTTGCTTCCTGTAGTGAAGGATGTGCGTTGTGGTGCAGTGGATATTGACTCGGAACGATAAATCGTGGTGTAGAGTTCGAATTCCAGTTGAATTCCTTGCATTCACTTACGCACAAATACCCTTGAGAAAGTTAATAATCTGTCTCTTCCCTCCAGTTATGAGTTAAATAATAGGACCGATTAGATTCTATAAATATTGAAACTCTGTTCATGATCAGATGAAACCAAACTAGAATTATTTGGTCACATGAACTTTCGTTATGTATGGAAGAAAGTGAATGAAGTTCACAAACTAAACAAAACCCACTAAAATTAGGCATGGTTGGAAAAGAATTATTCTCTGGAAATGTTTGCCGCTTCTGAACCAGGAAGACTCTTGAGTGTACAGAGTACTTTAAAATAATATAGAACAAAGTTCACGAAAGCAAACTTTAGGGTGTCACTGCATGTTCTAACATCACAATGACCCGAAAAATATAACATATTTATATATTAGGACCTTCAATAAGTTCTAGCTGATTATTCATAAAAATTAATGTGTTCTTTAGAAAGGTTAGTAAGAAACATGTCACTGAAAGTATTGTCGACCGCTATCTGCTACTTCTTCCATTCTTTTGAGACTAACCACAAATCGAACTATTTTTTTCCATCTTTATAAGAATTAAAGTGCTGCTCAGCCAGGCCATGTGTCATCGATCGGAGCAAGTGATAATCAGACGGGTCAACATCTGGTAAATACGGCGGGTGAGGTAAAACTTCCAATTTAAGCGTTTCTAAGTAATTTTCAACCCGTTTTACAACATGTGGCCTCGTGTTGTCATGTTGCAAAATCACTTCTCGTCAACTGCGTGTTGGTGTGGCCAATGTAATTATTTACGATTTATTTTCGTATTGATCAATAACACAGTAATACGTAAATCCGTAAAGGATAAACTGCAGTTTTGATCTTGTAGGTGAACTTTTATTTTTGACGATGATGCTAGCAGTTTTGAATTGCGATTAATAGATAATTAAGTTATTTTTTGTTTAAGTCAACGGGAGTTGCGTATTTTTAGATTATGTTTTTGAAGTGAAGATTCATCCTGTTTATAATTTCTACGCATTTTGTTTTTGTAGAAAATAATTATGTTAATTTTTCGGTGTGTTTGTCTTTATTGGTCAGGTTTGAAAGAAAAAGTCTAATATGGTATTATGGGATACATATTTTTTTTATTAGAATAAGCACACAAACACAATAGAACATTCTAGAGAAATTGGATCAAAACAGCAGTAGAATTTAGATTACATTTTTATATTTCTCAACCAATCAGCTAAAAACTTAGAATAAGAACATTCTAGAAAAATAGGCTTGGAAGTAAATTAACACAAAAATATTTAGGCCCCAAAACAAAATAGTAAAATAATAAATCTGATTGGTCAGTAAATGTTTTCACACCCTAATGTTAGGAAGATTAGTTGATCCCCTATTAATGTATATAATACACACAGTTAGAAAAAAAGGTCAGTCATCAAGCAGTCACCAAGCAGTAACCAAGCAGGCCATTAAGTCCGCATGACACCGTATACTTTGCCGGCCATGTCATTTCTTCCATGCCAAAAGTTCGTGACCTCGCTCCAAGGACCTTAAAAAGAATAAGCCGACAAACTTTCTTTGAGCAACGCGACACGTTGTCGCCAACTGTAACGCACCAAAATGTAAGTAGGAAAGGCTTATTTACAGACTTTGCTAATGCAAACTCATACACGTTTTTGGACAAAAATTAACTTCTTGCCAAGTTTATATTTCTCAAAAAGGCAATTTTAGAATCATGTATTTTGTTGGTTTCTACATACCATTTTATTTCGTCACATAATAAATTGTTTGTTGTTGAATGTCCGTTGTAAATTATTCCTTCACTTTGCGCGATTGCAAAATTGAGTGTTGTATTTGTGGGGGAAATAATCAACACACAACCCAGAAAATACCAAATCCCCCACAAAATTGGTGACCTTCCGACTAGTGAAAGCACGTAACACAAAAAAAGCTCTCATATATGAAAACAACACAAAAATTACCACAACGCGTAAAAGATGGAAAACAACGACATTGAACCCACAACAGCAACAATATCAGCCAGCATTCCCAGCTACAACCCAACTAACAAACCAGTATGGTTTTCTCAGCTAAATGCACTTTTTAGCGCCAAAAAAATTACAGCGCAAACCTCAAAGTATGCTTACGTCGTGGAAAAACTTCCCACCGACGTGGCAGCAGAAGTGGTCGATTTGCTAGACCATATGCCTGAGGACAAACCATATGATACACTAAAGAACGCCATTATAAGACGTATGGGTACATCGGATGAAAAAAAATTACATGATTTATTTTACAATTTGACCCTTGGACATATGACACCCTCACAACTCTTGAGGAAAATGAAATCTTTGTTGGGAAGCAGCACCATGTCTGAAACGGTGATAAAAAAAACTATGGACAGACAAACTCCACACTCATACAACACAGATACTCACATCACTCCCTGAGGATTTAGACCTGGATAGATTGTCGGAAATAGCTGATAAAATACACGACAATAACCAAAACCAGAGCGTTTACGCCACATCTTACAACCCAACAAATGACGCAACACAAAGGAATGCACCAACACCAAGAAACACAACATCACAAACAACCACGCCAGACAGGTATACTGAACTGCTGCAGGGCATGGCAAATCTAACTCTACAGGTTCAAAGTTTGGTGAAGCTTCAAACATCCGAACGTTCCCGTCCTTACAGAACCTCCTCACGACGCAGAAGTCGAAGTAGATCGAGCTCATTCTCTAGAGAGCGACGCAACTATGATACCTGTTGGTATCATTTCAAATTTGGATGTGAAGCAAGGAAGTGCATAAAACCATGCAACTTCAATTCGACCTCACACACTTCAACACAAAACCAGGGAAACGGTTACACCGGCAGCAAGTAAAGACGACATTAGCTGCTGGTATAAAACAAGGAAGTCGTCTATTTTACATCCGAGACAAAAATACCGGATATTTATTTTTAGTCGACACCGGCGCACAAATCAGCGTTATTCCACCGGATCCAAGAAGAAAACACCAACTATCTTCATTCACACTGCAAGCAGCAAATGGATCAAGAATTGACACCTACGGAGAGATAGCACTGACGCTCAATTTGGGTTTACGCCGACCTTTTCCGTGGATCTTCACAATAGCCCAAGTAAAAACACCGATTCTTGGAGCTGATTTTTTGTCCCATTTCAACGTTTCAGTGAACATGGCTAGGCAATCTCTCGTCGATGGCAACACAGACCTAACAGCAAAGGGAATCACCTCAACCTACAAGTCAACAGGAATCTGTGCGGCATAACCAGATGCGAATAGACTACAAGAGTTGATTACAAAATTTCCAACTCTTACTACGCCCTTTAAACATTCTGATGAAGTTCGTCACACAGCCTGTGAGAAATATATTCACATAGCTTAGCGCTTAAGCAGTGAAAGGAAATTATCAAACATAACAAGACATACCTGGTATAGAAAAAACAATTTATTTGTCTTGCAAAAATATGCTGAATTTTGCTGCTACAGTGTAGCTTGGTATAGTCTCTTTTCTCTGCTTAGCTTGGTATAGTATCCTCCGTCTAGGAGTGGGATGAAAAAGACACAAGGAACTGCGATCCGCGACGTACAGGAACTTTCTTCTGGGTCAGCTTCTTTCACAGTTTCTTATCTTGGTATAAGATGATAGTGCTTAGAGAATTTTTCTCTAGGAAGGCAAGGCTTTGCCCATAGGGTATCCTTTTTAAGGTAAGAAGGGTAACAAGAGATTTTCTCTGTTACAAGTTATGGCATTAGCCTAAAGGATTACAAAGAATTGGTAAGATGGTCTCGATATAGCGAGACAAGTGGGCGCCAATTTAGGCCCTGCTGCAACAAAAATCCGGAGCGGCACAAATACGTCCGATACTGTTCGTGCTAGCTGAAAAAAGGAGTGAAAAAAAGGAGTGAACAAAACCATCGTGTAAAAAGAACATAAAACCTCTGGTAAAGCCCGCCTAAAGTTCAAAACGAGGTTCGGGTTAAATCAGCCAATCAGGAGACCCGTTACATCTGTAAATTTCCGACACACTGCCAACGGAGAACGAAAAAAGTAATGGTTATCCATTACTTTTTTTTTTTTCATAGAATAAGATCAAGGGGAACTGAATGTGCTTCTGTCTGCCTTTAATTCCAGGGGAAATAAATGTTTTAAGGAATGAACCTGTTCGCAACCGTTCCTCAACACACAGGCCGAGCGAACTTTACCATCGTTCCCGGTAATGAGTCTAAGCACCTTAACTAGACTCCAAAAAGGTCTAGTCTTATTAGGAGATTTGATTAATACAATTTCTCCAACTGACACCTTTAGAGGGCAATCTCCCTTCAAATTCGTATCCCTCTCTCTCAGAGACAACAGATAATCATTGTGCCACATCTTCCTAAATTTTTCGACATATTTATGTCTTAACTCCAAAGATTGCACCAGCTTTATTCTACTAGGGGGATCAGGGCACAGATCTTCCGATCCATAGTTACTAATTAACAAACGTGGATTGTAGCCAGTTTGTAGAAAGTGATTGGGGGTTAAAATATCTAGGCCCCCTTCTGAAGCGGTAAAATAAGTCAGCGGTCGATCGTTGATCGCTTTCTGCACGTCAGAAATTATCGTTAAAAATTCAAAATACTGAATTTTCCTCCTACCTATTAATTTTTTCAAGCATTGCTTCATGGTTTTGATCATTCTCTCCCATGCGCCCCCATACCAGGCGGAATAAAGGGGAATGGTGTGATGACTAATGGAAGCGGACCTAAAATGTTCCCTGAATTCGTCGGAAACGAAAATTTCAGACAACATAATGCCGGATGCTAGAAAGGTTTTAGCATTGTCCGAATAGACATGAGAGGGAACGCCAAAAAGATGTTATATTAACAAGCACTAAATGTCATCATAACAAGCACTAAATGTCATACTAACAAGCACCAAATGTCACCATAACAAGCACTAAATGTTATATTAACAAGCACTAAATGTTATATTAACAAGCACTAAATGTCATCATAACAAGCACTAAATGTCATACTAACAAGCACCAAATGTCACCATAACAAGCACTAAATGTTATTTTAACAAGCACTAAATGTCATATTAACAAGTACTAAATGTTACACTAACAAGCACTAAATGTCACCATAACAAGCACTAAATGTTATATTAACAAGCACTAAATGTTATATTAACAAGCACTAAATGTTATATTAACAAGCACTAAATGTCATATTAACAAGCACTAAATGTCATATTAACAAGCACTAAATGTTATAGTAACAAGCACTAAATGTTATATTAACAAGCACTAAATGTTATTCTAACAAGCACTAAATGTTACACTAACAAGCACTAAATGTCACCATAACAAGCACTAAATGTTATATTAACATGCACTAAATGTTATTTTAACAAGCACTAAATGTCATATTAACAAGTACTAAATGTTACACTAACAAGCACTAAATGTCACCATAACAAGCACTAAATGTCATATTAACAAGTACTAAATGTTACACTAACAAGCACTAAATGTCACCATAACAAGCACTAAATGTTATATTAACAAGCACTAAATGTTATTTTAACAAGCACTAAATGTCATATTAACAAGCACTAAATGTCATATTAACAAGCACTAAATGTTACCATAACAAGCACTAAATGTTATATGAACAAGCACTAAATGTTATTTTAACAAGCACTAAATGTCATATTAACAAGTACTAAATGTTACACTAACAAGCACTAAATGTCACCATAACAAGCACTAAATGCCATATTAACAAGCACTAAATGTTATATTAACAAGCACTAAATGTCACTACAACAAGCACCAAATGTTATATTAACAAGCACTAAATGTTATATTAACAAGCACTAAATGTCACTACAACAAGCACTAAATGTTATATTAACAAGCACTAAATGTTATATTAACAAGCACTAAATGTTATATTAACAAGTACTAAATGTTACACTAACAAGCACTAAATGTCATATTAACAAGTACTAAATGTTATATTAACAAGCACTAAATGTCACCATAACAAGCACTAAATGTTATATTAACAAGCACTAAATGTTATATTAACAAGCACTAAATGTTACACTAACAAGCACTAAATGTCACCATAACAAGCACTAAATGTTATATTAACAAGCACTAAATGTTATATTAACAAGCACTAAATATCACCATAACAAGCACTAAATGTCATACTAACAAGCACCAAATGTCATACTAACAAGCACCAAATGTCACCATAACAAGCACTAAATGCCATATTAACAAGCACTAAATATTATATTAACAAGCACTAAATGTTATTCTAACAAGCACCAAATGTTACACTAACAAACACTAAATGTCACCATAACAAGCACTAAATGTTATATTAACAAGCACTAAATGTTATTTTAACAAGCACTAAATGTCATATTAACAAGTACTAAATGTTACACTAACAAGCACTAAATGTCACCATAACAAGCACTAAATATTATATTAACAAGCAATAAATGTTATTCTAACAAGCACTAAATGTTACACTAACAAGCACTAAATGTCACCATAACAAGCACCAAATGTTATATTAACAAGCACTAAATGTTATTTTAACAAGCACTAAATGTCATATTAACAAGTACTAAATGTTACACTAACAAGCACTAAATGTCACCATAACAAGCACTAAATGTCATATTAACAAGTACTAAATGTCACCATAACAAGCACTAAATGCCATATTAACAAGCGCTAAATGTTATATTAACAAGCACTAAATGTCATCATAACAAGCACTAAATGTCATACTAATAAGCACCAAATGTCACCATAACAAGCACTAAATGCCATATTAACAAGCACTAAATGTTATATTAACAAGCACTAAATGTCACTACAACAAGCACCAAATGTTATATTAACAAGCACTAAATGTCACCATAACAAGCACTAAATGTTATATTAACAAGCACTAAATGTTATATTAACAAGCACTAAATGTCATCATAACAAGCACTAAATGTCATACTAACAAGCACCAAATGTTATATTAACAAGCACTAAATGTTATATTAACAAGCACTAAATGTCACCATAACAAGCACCAAATGTTATATCTTCCCAAGTCGGCTGTGCAGAATTCGAACCTTCTGAGAAATGTCCGAAATTCAAATTTATCCGCTGAAGGAGACCCACTGAAGTCAGGACACTCCAACTGTAATTTTAAAGGTTGAAGAGAGACAGGTTTTAAATTTTGCCGCTCTCCCGCCATATGCCGCCCTCAAGCATACCAGGATAACATGCGAAGAGAGAGAGAAAATAAGGAAATGTCAAGGCTTATCCAGTCAAACTAACCCCCCCTCCGACAAATTTTGAAAAAAAATTTTTTTTTTTTAGGTAGCAGACAAGAAGCACCAAAAAAAAATCACACAAATAACAATTCTGGAAGGGAAAAATTTACAATAAAATATGTAACGCACATATTTTTGCAATAAAAGCTATTGCAAAATATATTGCAAGGAAAAAATTTTTGCAATAAAAGCTATGTGAGAAATATATTCACATAGCTTAGCGCTTAAGCAGTGAAAGGAAATTATCAAACATAACAAGACATACCTGGTATAGAAAAAACAATTTATTTGTCTTGCAAAAATATGCTGAATTTTGCTGCTACAGTGTAGCTTGGTATAGTCTCTTTTCTCTGCTTAGCTTGGTATAGTATCCTCCGTCTAGGAGTGGGATGAAAAAGACACAAGGAACTGCGATCCGCGACGTACAGGAACTTTCTTCTGGGTCAGCTTCTTTCACAGTTTCTTATCTTGGTATAAGATGATAGTGCTTAGAGAATTTTTCTCTAGGAAGGCAAGGCTTTGCCCATAGGGTATCCTTTTTAAGGTAAGAAGGGTAACAAGAGATTTTCTCTGTTACAAGTTATGGCATTAGCCTAAAGGATTACAAAGAATTGGTAAGATGGTCTCGATATAGCGAGACAAGTGGGCGCCAATTTAGGCCCTGCTGCAACAAAAATCCGGAGCGGCACAAATACGTCCGATACTGTTCGTGCTAGCTGAAAAAAGGAGTGAAAAAAGGAGTGAACAAAACCATCGTGTAAAAAGAACATAAAACCTCTGGTAAAGCCCGCCTAAAGTTCAAAACGAGGTTCGGGTTAAATCAGCCAATCAGGAGACCCGTTACATCTGTAAATTTCCGACACATTATATCACAACCTCTGGACCACCCACACACGCATCACCACGCAGATTGCATCCAGAGAAATATAAAGTAGCAAAAGACGAATTTCAGCACATGTTACAATTAGGCATTATACGTCCTTCTAGCAGTCCATACTCCTCACCGCTACATATGGTCCAGAAGCCAGAAACAGGTGCATGGCGACCTTGTGGGGATTTCAGGAACCTCAACGCAAAAACAGTTCCTGATAGGTATCCAATCCCACATCTATACGATTTCGCCATGGGCTTGCAAGGAACCAGAATCTTCACAAAACTAGATTTGGTTAAAGCTTACTACCAAATTCCAGTAGCCGAAGAAGACATAGAAAAAACAGCAATTACAACTCCTTTTGGACTTTTCGAATTCACCAGAATGCCATTTGGACTACGTAATGCTGCCCAAACTTTCCAGAGACTCATTGACGAGGTATTGAGAGGGTTACCATTTGCTTTTGCTTATATCGACGATGTCCTCATTGCTAGCAATGACATCAAGGAACATAAAGACCATGTATTACAAGTTTTCGAGAGACTAGCACATTTCGGCTTGAAAATCAACATAAGCAAATGTGATTTTGCTGTCTCGAAATTAAACTTTTTAGGCCACACGATAGACGAACAGGGAATCACACCTATCCCAGAAAAAGTCACAGCCATACAAAATTTCCCACAACCAACATCACTGCGACAACTTCGACGATTTCTCGGTTTGATAAATTACTACCGTAGATTTATTCCACGTTGTTCCAGAATATTAACCCCGCTAACAAACATGTTGCAACAACAAAAAAATAAAAATGCAAAAATTCAAATTGAAGGAGAAGCTTTAACTGCTTTTCACAATGCTAAAAAAGCATTAGCAGATTTTACCAAGCTCTCCTACATCTCTAATGACAACACTACAACACTTTCACTAACAACAGACGCGTCAGGAGACTCAATTGGAGCAGTCCTACAACAAAAACAAAATGGCTTGGAAAAACCAATATCCTTTTTCTCAGTGAAATTGAACACTGCACAACAAAAATACAGCACCTTCTCAAGGGAGTTACTGGCAATTTACTTGTCCATAAGGCACTTTCGTCACTTACTCGAAGGACGAGATTTCACCGTTTTCACTGACCACAAACCACTTACTTACGCCTTACATGTAAATACCGAGAAATATACGCCCAGAGATACTCGACAACTGGACTATATATCACAATTTACCTCGGATATCCGATACATAAAAGGTTCAGACAATATTGTGGCAGATACACTTTCACGCTCTACAATACAGTCTATTGAGTCGGTAGATCTCACCTTCGAGCTCATTGCAGATGAACAAAAAAAAGATGCCACATTAGACAAACTAAACCTACACATCGATATTGTCGGGCCATTGCCAATAGCAAATGACTGTCAATATATACTTACTATCATTGACAGATTTACAAGATGGCCTGTGGCCGTCCCACTTAGAGATATATCAGCAGAGCCTATCTCTAAAACCATATTACGAGAGTGGATCGCAGTCTTTGGTTGTCCTTCAGTAATAACAACAGACAGAGGCTCCCAATTTCAATCAACGCTTTTCGATGAATTTACAAAGTTATTGGGAGTCAAACATATAAAAACAACAGCATATCACCCCTGCGCAAATGGATTAATCGAAAGATTCCATAGACAACTTAAAACAGCTTTAACAGCTAACAACAACTCCAGAACATGGTTTGAAAATTTGCCTCTTGTTTTATTGTCAATAAGGAAAGTTATCAAAGAAGACTTGGGATGTACAGCTTTCGAAATGGTTTTTGGAACATCTTTAACACTTCCAGGTCAATTTTGTGAAAAAAACACTTCCTTACAACCAACTACAACTTTTGTAAAAGATTTTAAACACAAAATGAACGATTTAGTTTACACACCCACAAGAACACAAACTAAAGAACTTTACACACCAAAAGACCTTCACGACTGCAAATACGTTTTTATTCGAAATGATGCAGTCAAAAAACCTTTGTTTCCTACCTACTCCGGACCTTTCCAGGTAGTTGAAAGACACCACAAATATTTTAAACTCGTCATAAAAGGCAAATTTGATACTGTCTCCATAGACAGACTAAAACCAGCATACTTAGACTTACCAGTAAAGGAAAGTACGACTGAACACTCTACAAGTACACAAAATACCACATTGTCCAAACCAACCTCCACGCCAACAAATACACCGACAAACGCCACCACAAAAGCTGGAAGAAAGGTACATTGGCCGAAACATTTTAAAACTTATATTACATATTAATAAATACTTCCATATTTATCAATCTGCGGGGGGGGGGTATATGGGATACATATTTTTTTTATTAGAATAAGCACACAAACACAATAGAACATTCTAGAGAAATTGGATCAAAACAGCAGTAGAATTTAGATTACATTTTTATATTTCTCAACCAATCAGCTAAAAACTTAGAATAAGAACATTCTAGAAAAATAGGCTTGGAAGTAAATTAACACAAAAATATTTAGGCCCCAAAACAAAATAGTAAAATAATAAATCTGATTGGTCAGTAAATGTTTTCACACCCTAATGTTAGGAAGATTAGTTGATCCCCTATTAATGTATATAATACACACAGTTAGAAAAAAAGGTCAGTCATCAAGCAGTCACCAAGCAGTAACCAAGCAGGCCATTAAGTCCGCATGACACCGTATACTTTGCCGGCCATGTCATTTCTTCCATGCCAAAAGTTCGTGACCTCGCTCCAAGGACCTTAAAAAGAATAAGCCGACAAACTTTCTTTGAGCAACGCGACACGTTGTCGCCAACTGTAACGCACCAAAATGTAAGTAGGAAAGGCTTATTTACAGACTTTGCTAATGCAAACTCATACACGTTTTTGGACAAAAATTAACTTCTTGCCAAGTTTATATTTCTCAAAAAGGCAATTTTAGAATCATGTATTTTGTTGGTTTCTACATACCATTTTATTTCGTCACATAATAAATTGTTTGTTGTTGAATGTCCGTTGTAAATTATTCCTTCACTTTGCGCGATTGCAAAATTGAGTGTTGTATTTGTGGGGGAAATAATCAACACACAACCCAGAAAATACCAAATCCCCCACAGTATTCAGTAAGATGATTAGTGCAATCATATTATATGAGGGTTTGTTTCAAGTCTTAGTGTTCTTTGAAGAAAAGCGGACAAAAAGATGCTGCCTAAATAGACAATTTTTAAATTACATAACCGGAAGTCAAGATGAATAATAACACAACAACATTCCTGAAAAACTTTTTTACAAGTAACAATAGCAAAACACGGAGTTCAACATTTAAATAATGAGATATAAAAACATGAAGTGATATTAAAAAAACACCCTCGTGAACTATGGCTTCCCTAATCATCCTGTTTACTACCATATTAGATCTTTCTTTCAAACGAGACTAAAAACAAACACAAACACACTGAATAAATGATACTAGCATCATAGCCCGGCGTTGCCCGTGCAACTCAGAACATTTTAGTAGTAGGAAAAGATTTTTTTTTACATATTTTGTTTTTGTTTTAAAAAAAACAACACCTTTTTTAAACTATTTCTTGTTTTTTTTTTTCAAAATTACGGGGAAAATATTCACATTTTTTGTTGACCAAATGAATTTTTAAAACGTCGGAATAAAAATTAAATATAAAGGCTCATTTTTTTTAATAAAGAATATTTTAGTCGCGTTTGACACGTTTGATTGGATTTCTATAACGTAATTTAACAACTATCTTAGATCTGAGATGTCTTACGGAGCAAATGTAAACAATCGGCTACATTGGCCAAAAAGTGCGAAAGGGAAAATTGCTGAACTTAAACTCAAAAAGTATGTGTTGACCTGGCTTCCCTGTAGGTATGTGTCCCTAGAAAGTTCCATACGTGAAACTCGCTTGGGCGATCATGTCTCGAAAGAGACATGACTGACTGGGCAGAAGATTATCCCGCAGTAGGTTGCCATTGCTTTCTGCGGTAGACTGATTGCCAGCCAAGGCTATAGAACCCAATCTGTCCTGTTATTTAACCCATAACTGGAAGGAAGAGACGGATTAATACCGTTCCCAAGGGTATTTTGCGCGTATGTAAATACACAGAGTCACAGATTGCGTTTTACATATATAGACTAATATTTTCTACAAAAACCAAATGCATCGCAATAAAGAGGATGAATTTTCACTTCAAAACATCATCCGGAAATACGTAACGTTACTTAAACAAAACAAAACGAAAACTTAATTATGTATTACACAAAATTTAAAAGTGCTAACATTATCGTCTAAAATAACAATGCACCTACAAGATTTAAACTACAGTGAACTAATATCATTAACGAACTTCTTTGTAGAACTGTGTTTTTAATCAATTAAAATTCGTAAATAATTACATTGGTTTCAACCTTCACGCGATTAACTTTGAACCTCTCAGACCAGAGTACAAACATATGACTCCTCACACACACACACACACAGACACACGGATGGAGAGAGAGAGAGAGAGAGAGAGAGAGAGAGAGAGAGAGAGAGAGAGAGAGAGAAAACAAAACATTTGGACAATTTTTATATAATTTAATTCCTGAGAAGAAAAAAAATCAAGCTCATATCATAAGTGCATAATGCAGATGTAAAGCTTTTATAGAGATATAATCATTATTAGTGTCATAATAATAAAATATGAGACTGCTACTCAAAAGCTTTTAGATATTGGTACCAAATGCACCATCATCAAGTAGTGAAATATTGTGCACTTAAAGTGTCATATATATAATGTTATGGAAATTTAAAAAAACATAGGAGCTACTACATTAGGAAAAAGTGATGAATGACGTGTTATTAGAATTTAGAAGAATTGTGTTTGTAAACCAATATTGGAACATTAATGTGCAGCTGTTTAAGTAATTGTAAGGATGTCGACAAAACATGAAGTGTCAGTTGTATGTATTTAAATTATGATGAAATTTATTATTGCTTTAATTTACAATATCCAAGCATTAAAAACATTATACTAGCAACATATTGGCACCGAAACTTGAAAGCTTTTGAGTGGCTGTGACATATGATATTATTATAACGCTATCTATCTATCTATCTATCTATCTATCTATCTATCTATCTATCTATCTATCTATCTATCTATCTATCTATCTTATCTCTCTTTAGATATGTATCTATGTTATTTGTTAATATCTATCAATCTATCTATCTATCTATCTATCTATCTATCTATCTATCTATCTATCTATCTATCTATCTATCTATCTATCTCAGTTTGTTCATATCTATCTATCTCAGTTTGTTCATATCTATCTATCTATCTATCTATCTATCTATCTATCTATCTATCTATCTCAGTTTGTTCATACATATCTATCTATCTATCTATCTCAGTTTGTTCATACATATCTATCTATCTATCTATCTATCTATCTATCATCTATCTATATATATATATATATATATATATATATATATATATATAGAACCTCTCTGAAGATGACTCATGTGAGCCAAAAGCTTAGAACCAACTTAATAAAAAATTATTCAAATGTTGGAGAATTTTTGTCTTTTTTTCAACTGAAATTAAAGCAAAAATGCGACGTTTAGAACGGCTCATGATTAAACATAATAGACATGCATTGTCTCTTATATTTAGCAGTATATGTTTAGAATATATATATATATATATATATATATATAAAGAAAAAATAGAAAACTATAATTACCGGATTAGTTTCATCTCCGAAAGAACGTTATAAAGGCAATGTAAAACACATCATTGGTTTATAAAGGCTTGTAAATTTAAAAATGTTCATGAATGTTCATCATGTGGTTGAAAGGTCATTCAAAGCATATAGAGGACACAAAATGTCATAAATTAAGGTCTGCTATAAAGTAAAGTAATATTTTAGATTTTTAATGTTTATAAATATTTTGGATTGTGATTAAATTGTTATGGTATGAGATAGACGTTTTTGCTGTAGATATTATTATTTAACCGTTTTTGTTTTTTTTTTGTTTTTTTGCTTTTTTTAACAGTTGATGTGTACTTTGGCTTGGGAAAGTAGTAATTCTTTCAGGAAAGGTTAGAATGGGGAGAAACAGAGGATTGGATTTATATTTTGATAATATTCGATGGCCTTTCTCGAGAATTTTACTTCTGAGAAAATTAGTTTCTTTTTTATGAGTATGACATTTTTAGTTCAAAATCATTATATAAACACGTGAAGCATAATAAATCCTACATTGCCTTGATAAGGTCTCTCAGAGGACAAAACGCATCGGTTAAATACAGTTTTTTCTCTTGTCTCTTTTTAATCATTGGGTCTCGTCTACATACACTCCATCTGTGAATATTCACACACACACACACACACACACACACACACACACACACACACACACACACACACACACACACACGAACAAATTTACACACATTCATATATTATTCATCATTTTATTTCAGTGGAAAAAATTATTTAGTTATTATTTTTAAAGCACATTGCCGAACCCACTTTTTAAACCAGCAGTTCACATGCTATAGATGTTGGCTGTTATGTATCTATTCTCGGTTTATTGTTGTAGTTTTTCCTTTATGGATTTACTAACTCTGGATTGACACTTTTTTGATTGTAATATTGATCTTTTCAGATTAAGCTTAAATCCTAGTCTCACCATAAAGATTACAGTTGATATAGTTATTGATTTCGTGTTTACTGTTAACTTTAACATCTTAATACTTCATTAGTTCTCTCATCACGTTAGAATTCAGGTAAAAGCTGCTGATTTATTGATTTACTATATATATTTTATGAATGAATGTATATTATATAGTGTAATAGCGATTATAATCCTAATGCGAATAGATAAATTGTTATTATGAAGACTAAATACTTTACTTTGTTATTCGTTATGGATTATTTTTTAGAATACAAATTTTAGAATATATTTTAAACTTTATTTATTCTTTTAATTTTTATTAAATTTTATTTATTTTTAAATTTTAATATATTTTATAAATTTTTTAGAATACAAATTTGGAATAAAAGCAAGACGTTTTTCTGAAGAAAAATATCCAGATCAAGAAATCAGGTCTTTATGATAAGCCTAATGAAAATAATTGTAAAACCATCTTTATGGGTCAGAGCAAAAGATGATAACATATTAATTCATAATAATAATAAACTAATAATGACGGCTATAACAAGAATCCTCGCCGATTGCAAACCACAGCCAATCAGCGATTAGTAAGAAGTGATAATAGTTGCGATGAACTTGACCGCTTTAAAGAGTGAAATTACAAAAAAAAAAAAAAAAAAAAATTAAAATGATGTTTTAAAATTATTATTCTTCTTTTATGTGCCATTTATGCGCCATGTCCCTTCAAGATCTAGGCGATCATGGCTTTCCACGTCTCCCTATCACTGGTAGCTCCTAGCAAGCTGTCTCTGTTACACCACCCAAACCCCGCTCTGCCATTCACCAGCTCAGGCACTTCAAATATGTTATCCGCTGCTTTTCCCCTGTCTTTTCCTTTTGGTCTGACCTGTGAGTATCAGATTCTCCAAGCCTTGATTCTTCATCACATGCCCGGAAACTTCAGCTGTCTTTTCCTGATGCTCAGTATCAATTTTCTTTTTCGTTTCCATTCTTTCAAAAACCTCATTATTGCTCACATGATCAATCCATGATATCTGCAACATCTTTCTGTAGAACCACATTTCAATTGCTCCAATTTTTTTTCTTATAGTCCCATAGGGAATCAGACGCAGAAGTTAAAAATTAGGCTGCAATCATTGTAGATGTGTTCATTTTTAATTTTAATATCTGGAAGTTGTATTTTCACTCATTTTTTGTGTATTTTATCTTGCTTTTTGCTTTTGGATAATAAATATCTAATTTATATTATAAATATTCTAAGAGCAGTAAAAGACTACAAACCTTCGCCATGGCAGTACCGATATCGTCTCTGCAATTAGCAAGAGATGATTATTAAAATAAGAATAATGCAATGAACTTAACTGTGAACTTGCAAGAGTAAAAATACAAAAAATTAAAAAATTGAAAATGTAAAGATAAAAAATTCGACAGTAAAAATTATGAAAGAGTTCGTTTTTAAATTTTAATATCCCAGGGTTGTATTTCAACTAATGTTTAGTGTATTTTATTTTATTTATTTATTTTTTATTTTTTTATTTTTTTGTGATAATAAATATTACATTTATATTACTAATTAAAAATTAGGCTGCAAAGAATTGTGGAAGAGTAATTTCGTGGAAAAAATATTGCATAATGATGAAAAGCAATATAAAGTAGATAATTCAGTATATGGCATGTGAAACGTAACAGAAAATATTAGTAAAAAAACGGGAATATTACCTAGACACTTATCCCATACCAGATCAAACCCAAAATCTAATGAGTTCGTGACATTCATGAGACCAATCATCTTTGAATGTTTTATTAAATTGATCTATCTGGTCTTGAGATATCTTGAAAGACATAAACAGACCAACAAACAGACAAATGCAATCGAAGACAATACCTCCAACGTAAGGCGGGGGTATTCATAGTAATAAGAAAGATAATGTTAAAATAATAATGACAAAGATAATAATAGCAGTTGACAAAGAAAAACGCCGATTTTCTATAGAAATCCCCTATTCTTTATTTCAAAGATGAAATCAAAAAGTGCTATTGATGATGGTAAAAACAATATATTTTAACGTTGGTATTATAGTTAAAATAATGGACATTTTTTTCTTTTTTGGCGCCAATAGTTTTCCGATATATATTTGATATGTAAATTAGACTAAGTGTTTGTTGTTGCAAAAGCACATTTATTTGAAAATAAAAATACACGGATTTCTGTATTAACAGAGAAAAACACGAAGTCGATACTTGTAATAGGCTATGGCTTGAAGCCATTTTGAATATTATCTACCGAGTAAAATATCTTTTCTAAAATGTCCACAATCAGCGTTAAATTTACATTTGCAACGAAGCAAATTTCAGCATATTAAAAAAACATGAAAAAGTAAAATAAGTGTAAAATCAAAAATTGCGAAGGTGTGAGATAGCATTATGGCCGACACCAAGAGAAACAGTATTGGCAAGATGAGTTTTAAATTTTACATAGGTTATTTGTGTTCAACTAAGTTAATGCGTTTAGGAAACGTATATGTTAGTTTCTCTCTGTGCCTTGTATCATTGAAAGCGTGTACTTCGACAAAATTAACTCGTTACGAATGAAGCTGTAATGATTTTTGGAAATATCTATAAAAAGAGCTCTAAACAATATTAATTTCCAAATGTGATAACACGCACTATTAAAAGGATATTTTTGCTTGCAACATGTAATCGTACTTTTTTTTAATTTATCCACAACTTTTCTTTCTTTTTGTCTATTACTCTCTCCTTTTCACTTTTTCAACTCCTCTTTTGCTTTTCTTCAAAATTGTTTGACTAGTTTTCTACATGTTACATTCTTTTCTGTCCGTAAATTTTATCACACTAAAGAAAAATGGTATATAAGAATAAGATATTGAAATTAAACACTAAAGACTGTTTTAATCCAAATTGAAGTATAAGTAAGAATGCACGCATACACGCACACATACAAACACATATACATACATATATATAATAGACGATAAAATATTTAAATACCTAGGAGGGGTTAATTGGTGGAGTTAAATTCTTTCCCATCCATAAGCCTAATTCAAAATGACTTCTTTTTGTACAGGTAAAAATCGAAGAGCTGTCGTAGAATTCATGTTTGTATAAATGAGAATTTGCTGCAAATATTTGCAGTGAAGAGATAGGACAGTAGAGTGAATCCTTGAAGAAAAAGAGAAATTGACTTTAGTGACACGTCTTGCAGTGCTAAAAGGTTTATGTGATGCTGAAAAACTCCATGAAGGTAGATAGCGCGGTTTAATTTGTTTGAATTATTAAAAGAAGTAGTTAAAAGTGGAATATTATGATTGCTAAAGACTAGAATTATGATCATGCGATATTTTCGTTTATTTTTTATATTTTTGTGTCCTATTACTATTAAACTTCTAATTAAAGCACATTTATTTTTTATTTGCGTTTGTTTTAATTTCACGCATGTGCGTTGTTTGTTTTTGATTTTGGGTGCCAATTTGTAGAAAAAAGATCAACCATGACATAATTTACTTCAATAGAAATTGCCGTACTGCATGGAATTCACGTTAAAAGCTCCAATATAAACATTAGAGTGTTTAGGTGTCAATCTGAGGACACTGAAAAGGATTCGGGAAATGTTGAAATGGTAATTATAAAGGTGTTTACAGTGATCTTTAGTGATGGCGAGATTATAACTTTTTCATCTTGCCACAGGACCTCAAACTTAATACAGGGACCTAAATCAAGTGCCTTGAGGAGGTAGTGCTGCTTTGGGTCAAGAAGCTAGCTACTGGAAGACCCTCTGTCTCTGCATAAGGCAACAAACTCAGAAGAATCCAGAGATGAGTGCCATATAATTTCTGTGAGCACACCCTCTCTTACATCGGGCCACCAAACTCCGTAATCTGCAATGATTTTGATTATAATGCGTGGAGGGCAGGTGATTGAGAAACCAACAAAGAATCTTTTTAACACCAAAGATGAACTGAAGGTAAACATTATAAACGCGGCCACCAACTTAAACAAGGACGCTCTCTAAAAAGAAATACTGGAGATTCCGAGGTTATTTGGAGGCCATAATAAGGCCAATGGCAATTTTATTGAATAAATGTACTCTTTAGTATTTCAAGATATGCTTGTGTAATTTTGGTAAATATATATGCTAAAATGAAAGTGTTATTTTCATTTTAGGTTAATTTAGACAACTCATCAGTTGCACGCACACACACACACACACACACACACACACACACACACACACACACACAGAATAGGGTTTCCATACAATGTGTATATAAGACGCTAAAAGCTACCTTCCTCTACCGTGCGCCGATAGTGTAGAGTTAGAATCTCCGACTAATGTCAAATCGGTCGGATTTTAATCATGGCTGGATACAATCGAATGTCTAACCGCACTGATGATTTGTGATACAGCAAAACAGGTCTGTCTGCGGATGAGTATATATATGTGTGTGTGCGTATGTCTGTGTGTGTGTATCTGAGTGTGTGTTTTTTAAGTAATTATATATATATATATATATATATATATATATATATATATATATAAAGGAAGATTTAATTAATTTTATGAATATAAAAAATTATTCATAATTTTCATTGCCCAAACACTTTTGTCCACTTTTATAGCCATTTTCAATTTCTAAAAACTAAAATAGGACAAATATTTTAAAACTAATTGATAAACACTTTCCAGAAAGCTCAGAATTAAACAAAATCTTCAATAGGAATTCAATTAAAGTGGGTTCTTGCTGTACTAGTAATTTATAAAATTACATAAAAACCAAAATGTTAGAAACTTAAATAACAACGTACAAAACATTATTAACAAGGAATGTAACTGTAGGGACAAAAATAAATGTCCACTTAATGAACTTTGTAATACAAAAGTGATTATTTACTAAGCAAAAGTACATGACATAAATGGTCAAAGTAGGATCCACCAAAACCAGTTTTAAAGTTAGATGGAATAATCATAAGTCTACATTTAAACTGGAAAATCTCAAAGATTGTACAGGACTGGCTAGCCTTGCGTGGAAATTAATATTGAAATATAGAAAAGACCCCGGAGTGCACCCACCCGACTTCCCTATTAGAACTGAGGCCAAACTGCATGACGTGTATATTACCCCGACAATAGTATCCAGAGTAATTTCAAAACTCGACCCCCATAAGGCGTGTGGAGACGATGGAATCCCGGTGATAGTCCTTAAGAGGTGTGCCCCAGAACTTTCCCCTGTCCTCTCTAAACTGTTTAACTACTGCCTTTCTGCTTCCTGCTTTCCTGCATGCTGGAAATTCTCCTCAGTCGTTCCTGTCTTTAAGAATTGTGGTGAACCCTCGGACCCATCCAACTATCGCCCTATCAGTCTCCTACCAATATTCGGGAAAGTGTTCGAGGCTATAATAAATGCTGAAATAGTTCATCATCTCACCGCCCACAAGCTGTTCTCCGACAGGCAATATGGATTCCGATTTGACAGGTCCACAGCCGACCTGCTAACTACTGTAACGGAGTACATGCTACAGGCCCTTGATGAGTCTGACGAGGCTCGCGCGGTTGCTCTGGATATCTCCAAGGCTTTCGACAGGGTTTGGCACCCTGGCCTCCTATGCAAACTACGCGGTTATGGTATTACCGGTCGCCTGCTTGACCTAATCCAATCTTTCTTAAATAACCGCAAAATGAAGGTCGTTCTGAATGGGCGTGCCTCTTCGTCCTACAGCACGAATGCTGGTGTCCCACAAGGCTCTATCCTGGGCCCAACGCTCTTCCTTATTTTCATCAACGACCTCCCAGATGAGATCAGGTCCCAAGTAGGCATCTACGCAGATGACACTACAATATACTCCCGCTCCAGTAAGAAACCTGTCGTGGCGGACAGACATAATCTCGCTGCTGACCTTGAGCGGGATCTACACTCTGTGGTGAACTGGGGCAAGAAGTGGCTTGTCAACTTTAATTCCTCTAAGACCAAGCTGTTGTCTGTCAACCATTACAGGCAACCTCTTCTGCCTCCCATAAGCATGGACCAGATGATTCTCCCGGAGAGTAATACACTACGCCTCCTCGGACTTACCCTGTCCTCAGACCTCAAATGGAAGCACTATATTGAATCCATAGCAAAATCTACTGCTAAGAAGATTGGGTCACTATGTCGATCCAGGATGTTTTTTCCACCTGAATCCATCCTGCATATATACAAGTCAACCATCCGTCCGTGCATGGAGTACTGCTGCCATTTATGGTCAGGTGCCCCTGCCGTTCTCCTCAGTGTTCTTGACAAGCTCCAAAGGAGAGTCTGTAATGTGATAGGTACTGATCTGGCGACTCGTCTGCAGCCACTTTCCCATCGTCGAAATGTGGCCTCCCTCTGTCTCTTCTATAAATACTTTCATGGCTTCTGCTCGGATGAGCTTAAGTCACTGATGCCTCCTCAACAGGTGTTTACCCGTTCAACCAGACTGGCAACTGGGTCCCACCCATTCACAGTCAGGTTAGCCAAACGCAGACGACAATTCTACTCCTGCAGCTTCCTCTCTCGCACTTCCCGCCTGTGGAACTCACTCCCGTATTCTTGCTTTCCTGACGGCTACGACCTCCAGAAATTTAAAAGCAAAGTTAATACTCACCTACTAACCACTGGCCTCTAGCTCTCTCTCCCCTCCCCTGTATAACCTTCCCTTTCTCTCCGCCCATGTACCTGTCATTGCACCTGCTTTCTCAGTTTTCTATTGTTCCTTTCTAACTAGCTTGTACTCCTCACTCTTTTCTAATTAATCTTTCTACATTTATGTAACCCCCTGCACATCAGTGGCGTTTCTGCCTTGCTCGGGGTGAAATGATTAAAAAAAAAAAAAAAAAAAAAATATAAACTTGGAACATAGTAAAAATAGTCAAACCTTACAACGGTGATAAATGCCAGATTATGCCAGGAGGAAAAATTGGCTCTCATATTGTTTCTAGACATAAATAAATTACAAAATGAAACAACAGAAATGATGTCCAAGTTTAACCATAACAAGGCCCCGAAACGGTGCACATTCTCTCCTGATGACCCCAATTAAAATATAAATTCAAAAGGACAAAAGTTCAATGAAGTCATATGCCGTAGAGAAGTTCGGTGGAATTGTTATTGGTAAGAGGAGCATTTTATATTCAGCTCGCTTTAGGTGAGTGTCAAGTATTTTCCAGTAATTTCCTTCCTCCCCCTACTAGGATCATACAATCATGGATGAAAGTGTTCTAAGACCCTTAAAAACTTTTAAAAATTTTTAAAATTGCGCGTTCATAAAAGATTCCTGTTACGTGTACGTTTGAGAAATGGTAAAATTAGTTATGGGAAGACAGAAAGATAGAAACCTAGATCGCAAAGTAACTTATTTCCAAATTATATATATATATATATATATATATATATATATATCTGTGCGTGTGTGTTTCTCCTTCTCTCTCTCTCTCTCTCTCTCTCTCTGTGTGTGTGTGTGTGTGTAAAGCTAATATGAATAAAAGCAAAAAGTATGAATCCACATTATAAAATTTATATGGGCGTATAAATAATCCTAATGCTGTTGAACTAACACTATATTTTACTTTTGAAACAGAAACAATTTGTTCTTCCTAGATATAGTGCTACTTAGAACAAATAATGACATTCAGTTAACTGTTTACAGAAAATCTAACAACAAGAATGACATTATAAACTGTTATTCTCTCCACTGCACCAAATAAATCTGGAAGAATTATAGGATTGTATTGAAGACCATCTGCTTGAAGAAAAAATATGTTTTCGATTTCATTCATAACGATAAGAAAAATGCATATAAAATCAACAGCTATAAAAAGATAATGACAGTAATAACACCAACAAAATGAACTAGATAAAAACAGGCACCTAATGCTACCTACTAATTCTTTAACATCTATCTAAAATAATTTATTGAATTTTAACTATATAAAAATAATTAAAATCACATCCAAAACTATTATAAATATAGTCTGAATCAAACATGTTCATAACATTAATAATTGCAAAATAGATATATAGGTAAAAATCTGTCATAATTGTTCCTTTCAATATATTGGGGAAACTTATAGAAGTTTGAGAAAAACTACTTATAAGCACAAAAAGGATAATATACATTACAATTTAACAAATGTACAAGGTTCATACACAACTTCTACAGAATGTAACACAAATAACTTAAGAAGTTTTTGAGTTAGTCACTGTCGAATGTTAACAAAATGTTAAGCTAAGCACCAGTTTTTTCTTATATCTTTTTTTGTAAAAGAAATAATTCTTCCCCAAACTAATTTATATGACCAAAGTTTTTTAGAAAAAGTAAACAGTTAAATCAAAACCTTTTTTTAATCAATAAATCCATATATAAATGTATCATATTAAAATAAAATAATAAATGATAATGACATTATATTAATATAAAAAGTATAAATTAAAAAGAACGAAAAAAGAGAAAGGATGAGTGTAAGAAAACGAGAAAAAAAGAAAGAATGGCTTAAAGAAGGAACGAGAAAAAACGCAAAATTAAAAAAACGAAGAAGAGAAAAAAAGAAAAAAAGAAAGAAAGAATGATTATAATGGAGTTTAAAGTGAAAACAAGGCAATCCTTTTGTTTGAAGCTTCATCAGACACAAACGCCTCCAGGTCTCAATCAGACTTTCTTTTAGGGACCCCATTTTCAGAACCACCAAATCTTGACTTATCCATTCCAGCTAATAATTGAAATAGGATAGTTTTTTCAAACAAAGTTTAGGAATATATTAATGACACTTGAGAAAATAAATAATAATACTCTCATTGCTGCAAGACATTTCAAACTGATTAATCTCTATTTTTTTTATCTCTCCTTAAGCCTTAAAAGGGGAGAAATAGCCATTTGCTACAACAAAATAAATAAATTAAAATTAAAAATAAAACAGAAACCGTTTTAGGTTTTTTAGTATAATTGTTTTTTAAATGAAATAATATTAGCTAAATTTTAAAGTCACCAGTCACCATTTATAATTATCTACGTCATCTTGCCCAAGCGTCAGGATTAATTTTCACTTCGTCATATTCAATGAATTATATGATGACAAAAGTTTGCTTTTAGCGTAATCTTTCGAGAAAAATATTTTCAAATTCTGTCTAATCTTTTTCTGCTTATTTTTCTCTCTTTCTCGTTGTTCGTTTTTCTATCACTTTTCTTAAGTACCAAACACTTCAGCACCTGACTGAATCTCGTTCCTCACAACATCCCGTCCTTTTGTGCTTTTAAAATACTTAATATTTTATTAACTATCTTGTAATACTTGTACCTCTTTGCTTGTTCAAATTTCTCAAATTGGTTACTCGCTACTTGTAATTTTTTTGCTTTTGTTATGTCCTCTGATCTTTAAATTCTTTTAGCCTTCTTTTCTCATAATATGCAGTAAAATATTTAACTGTCTCTTTCAGATTGCATGTAATATTTTCTTTATAATTCCTACTTTCCTTAAAACTGTTAAAACCTCTCAAGTCGTAGCAAGTGGTCTTTTAAAACATTCATAAAATGTTCATAAATTCACTGTCATGAAGTAGAATAGACATTATCAGTTGAATCTTAAATTCTAAAGCTATATTTTGATTCTATGATGCGATACTCAGTTCATGAATGATTATATATTTTGCTATAACATCATGATATATGAAGATAACACTATTCGAAAATACAGAAATAAAACAGTAATAGCTTTAGACAATGGATATGCGTTATGGTACAGTGGATATCGGCTCGGAACGAGAAGCCGGGGAGCCGAGTTCGAGTTCCAGTTGAATCCATTGTATTAACTTACGCGCAAATACCCTTGGGAAAGTTATTAATCCGTCTCTTTCTTCCAGTTATGGGTTAAATAGCAGGACAGATTGGGTTCTATAGCCTTGGTCGGCAACCAGTCTACTACAGAAAGCAATGGCAACCTACTGCGGGATAATCTTCTGCCCAGTCAGTCATGTCTCTTTTGAGACATGATCGCCCAAGCGTGTATCACGTATAGCACTTGACTGATCAAATGGAAGAAGGTGTGTGCCATGTCCTTCCAGAACATTTACTTCTCCAAAATTTACTGTCCTTTGTATCTCTTAGTTTTATCTTTTTGCTATTTCTCCTACATCCCTGTTCTGCCAGTCATTTATGCATGCTAATCAGGTTATGAGTATCTAAATGTTTCAAGCCCTTCATCATTGTTCTCTAAAAATTTAAGCTCTGTTTTTGTGAAATTAAGTATAAGTGTCCATTTTTATCGTATTTTCTGTGAATCTTTGTCATTACTCACATGTCCAGTCCATGGTATTTTCGACATCTTTTTGTAGAAGCACATTTATGTTGTTACAAGTTTCTTCTTCATCTGTGAAGTGATTCTTCAGCATTCACTGCCATATTAGAGCATTGATATGATATGACAGTTCTGTACTGTTTTCTTTATGTCAAACAATATTTTCTAATTCTTGTTGGGCAATATCATTGAAAAAGCTTGAAGCAACTGAAATGTGGTTCTACAGAAGGATGCTGCGAATATCATGGATCGAGTATGTGAGTAATGATGAGATTTTGGAAATGATGAAAACGAAATGGAAATTAATACTGAGCATCAGGAAGAGACAGCTGAAGTTCCAGGGACATGCAATGAGGAAGAAGGGCATGGAGAACCTGATACTAACAGGCCAGATATAGGGAAAAGAGATATAGGAAAGCAATGGATAACATATTTGAAGGACCTGATTAGGTGAATGACGGAACGAATGTTGCGTGGAGTAACAGGAGGAAGTGTACTAAGAGTCACCAGGGATGGGGAGACGTGGAAAGCCATGATCGCCTACGTCCTGAAAGGACAGGGCATATAGAAGAAGAAGAATATTGCTTAATTTATGGGAAGTATATTGCACTTTTCCATAATTTATGGTGTTAATCGTGGCCGTCAATAATGAATCATAGTAGGAATTCTAATTCTCTTAATAGACACATTTTATAAAATAAATGAACCCAGTAAGAAAACACATACTTTTTTTTAATCATCTCACCCCAACCAAGGCATTCCACTGCCACTATTGCGCATGGGGCTACATAGGGGAAGGTAAAGAGAAGGAGTGGTTAGACATAGAGAATGTCAGGAGGAAGGTGACAGATGAGTAAGGATAGCGAGGATGAGGGTTGGGCAGATGGCAAGAGTGTTTGATAGAATGGAAGCAGGTTAGTGTGTTAGGAGGTGTCTATTGACCTTACATTTAAACTCCTGGATATTGTAGCCGTCGGGGAAGCAATCGTGTGGAAGAGAATTCCACAGTCGGAAAGTGCGAGGAAAGAAACTGTTGGAGTAGAAGTTACGGCTGCATTTTATAGGTTTCACTGTAAAAGGGTGGGATCTAGTTGCTAATCTAGTATCTCGTTCAAATTCGTATTTAGGGGGCACCAGTGATCTAAGTTCATCGGAGCAGAAGCAGTGAAAGTTTTTATAGAAGAGACACAGGGAAGCCACGTCGCGCCGGTGGGAGATAGACTGCAGGCGGTCTGCCAAGTCGGTATCTATCACATTACAGACCCTCCTCTGAACCTTATCGAGAAGCCCGAGGAGAACAGCAGGGGCACCCGACCAGATATGGCAGCAGTATTCAATGCACGGGCGGATGGTAGATTTATAAATGTGCAGGATAGATTTAGACGGAAAAAACTTCCGGGCCCTACACAGAGAACCGACTTTCATAGCAGCGGATTTAGCAATAGATTCGATATAGTCATTCCATTTGAGGTCCGCTGAAAGTGTGAGACCAAGGAGGCGTAGTGTTTTACTCTCTGGGAGGCAAGCCTGGTCCATGCTAATGGGAGGTAGGTGAGATTGTCGATGATGGTTAATTGAGAGTAGCTTCGTTTTAGAAGCATTAACATTTACTAGCCATTTCTAACCCCAGTCCAATATGGATTGGAGGTCTTTTTCAATCTCGGCTGCGAGGTTAGCTTTGACGCCTACACCAGATTTTTGTAGGAGGCGAGAGTAAACTGTGGTGTCATCGGCGTACAAACCTATTTGGGCTCTTATGGAATCAGGGAGATCATTAATGTATATGAGGAAGAGTGTAGGACCTAAGATGGAGCCTTGGGGGACACCTGCGTTTGTATGGTAGTTCTGAGAGGCATGTCCGTTTAATACCACCTTCATTGTGCGGTTAGAGAGGAATGACTGGGTTAGTTGAAACAAATGTCCAGTTATACCATAGCTCCGCAGTTTACATAGAAGGCCAGCATGTCGAACGCCTTAGATATATCCAATGCAACGGATCGGGCTTCGCCATTCCTGTCGAGTGCCTGGTATATGTACTCGGTGATGGTCGTTAGCATATCAGCAGTAGACCTGGTGAACCGGAAACCATATTGCTTGTCCGAGAGAAGCCTGTGTGCTGTGAGATGCTGAACCACCTCGGCGTTGATAATGGCTTCGAACACTTTGCCAAAGATCGGAAGAAGGCTGATAGTGCGGTAATTTGCAGGGTCAGAGGGTTCTCCAGTGTTTTTAAATATAGGAACTACAGAGGAAGATTTCCAACAGGCATGAAAGCAGGAAGCAGATACGCAGAGGTTGTAGAGCTTAGAAAGGACAGAGGAGAGTTCAGGGGCACATTTCTTTAAGACTATGGTTGGGATTCCGTCACCACCGCTCGCTTTGTGAGGGTCAAGTTTTAAGATTATCTTAGAGACAAGCGAAGGTGTAATGTGGACATCATTCAGTTGTGCCTCGGTTCTAGGTGAGAAGTCGGGTGTAAAAACTCCAGATGAGTCCAGACTCAAATTGTTCGAGAATCTGCAAGCAAAGCATTCAGCTTTATCTGCTGGGGAGGTGAGGACTCAAATTTGCTATGCTATGCGTTGCTTCATTCTGGCAGCAAACAACATCTTAGCTTCGTTAAGTATCCTTTTACACTTATTACGAGCTAAAGTGAAAAGGCGCCTGTTTTGGTCGGACGCGTAGTTACGATAGAGTCGGAAGAAATGATTCCGGTGGGCAATGGCATCCGAGCAAGCGGGTGAGAACCATGGAGACGAATGAGATTTAAGCTGGAATTTCCTAGCAGGGATGAAGGCATCGATGCCAGCCTTAACACAGGAGGAGACCTCGGATGCACATTCTTCGATGGGAAGACTAAAGATGTTGTTCCAAGGGATGTCACAGAGGAAGTCTCGGAACGAATCCTAGTTTTCTCTTTGATAGCAGTAGGATATTCAACTTGTCTGGGTTTTATGAGTCGGGCGGGAGTGGAGTGAAATATTGACGGACACTACAGTGTGGTCAGAGTTTCCGAGTGGGCAGAGTTGTCTGGTAGTGCAAGAGTCTGGGATGGAAGTGAAGCAGAGGTCTAGAAGTGAGTCCCTTCCGTTAGGGTTGTCGGAGAAACGCGTGGGGAAGTTCACTACTTGCGTAAGGGATTGGGTGATTGAAAAGTTCATTGTGTGGACACCAGCAGGGTCAGTGACAACGTTCTTCAGCCGCTTGGAGTGGTGGGCGTTAAAGTCACCAAACACGAATACATGGGCAGAGGGATGGGAAGAAATGGCTTTGTCGATATTGTCAGAAATGATGTCAAGTAACGAACAGTCAGGGGAGGAAGGAGAGCGGTAGAGAAAGAAGATGTAGCTAATCGAACTGAGAAGGGAGAGGCGGAAGCACATGAAAGAATGATCTGGGGATTCAAAAGATGACACCCTAGCTAAGAGAAGGTGTTCGCTGACATAGACACCAAACCCATGCATATGAACATTGGAGTCCTTCCTGAAGAGGGGAAGGTAGCCAGGAACGTAGAACTCAGATGAGGAGATAGAAGGGTTGAGATTAGTTTCACATAGGGATAATATATCAAGTGAGTTGTTATGGAGGAATGAATCTACGCTGAGGAAGTTGGTGCGGATGCCGTGTATGTTAGTGAAAGAGATGCAGACAGGTTTGGGCATTTTCAAATGAGCTGGTTTAGTTTTTCTATTATGTTTGCTTTTTTCCATAGTGATTCAGTTAAGGAGAGGTCTTAGAATAGAATCAGTCGGTCAATCGTTTGCAACTTGTGAAGGATGGAGACTGGCGCGGCCTACAACATAATGTGGCCTCTGGGTTGCCCACCGAACGTTCACGCAGGGACGCCCGTCCATGCGCGATATGGCACTACAAGAATCCCGGTATTATTCAACTGTTGATCAGAGCAGCCTCTCAAGACGCTACGCAAGAGTTCGGGCTCCTAATTACCAGTCGGAAGCAGCAACCAGGAAACTGCCAACTCGGTACCCTCAGAATGTAAAGACGTTGCCACCATACTCCGTAACTGCAAAGAGCTTCCAGCTGAACTAATACTAAGACCGGAGAAGGGGGATGAACCGGGAACCCCTTCCTAAACAAGAAACAAGGCGATCACCTCTAAACTCATTCAAAAGAAGCGGGTGGAGTGTGAGACCGGGCGATAGTAGGAACTATCTACTCCAATTAAAAAAAAAAGAAAGAAAAAAAAAAGTGACTGAGGTTTACAAAGTTCATTCAAAAATTTACTTGTTTACATTCCTTTATACTTTTGCATATTTACTGAATTCATTTTCTGTCCGTATGAAGACGATTCACTAACAATATAAATAATGGATTATTCTCATACCTTTTCGAAATATCTCAAGATTGTCAGTTTCGACAGTTCTTTGTATTTAATTTTATCAAAAGCAAGAAGAAATATTTAACTCTCAATTTTAAGATGACAGAATGCAAAATAGGTAGTACAGGATGTGAGCTGCGAATTAAGCAAGTGCAGAAATTTAACTAAGAAGTTCTATAACAAACAAAGAAAAATCTGAAACAGAAACACGAAGATAGAAAAAATAATTATAATCAATGATAAGTCCATGAATTTCTGTTATGGTGCACTCCTACGAAGAATGACTTCCTCTTGTTATATATAGTTACCTGCGTGACTTTCGGAGCGAGCAGTTGACCGAACAGCTCACGAGGCAGCTAACGACAGTTATTAGTCAGGCAAGAAGTAGCATAATAATACCTTCGGACTTGATTATTATTAATGCTTCCTTTGAATATCTCTTTTCTTGTTATAGTAATAAACTGTTTTGAACCTACCTTCCTGTTTCTTCTTTTACTTCCGGTACAAACCGGTCACTACAAATTTGCGGCGAAGTTTCGCCACAACTCCACAACGGATTGGAGACGATCCACAACAATTTCTTCGTCATATCGACTGTCTTCGATGATAGTGAATGCTGAACCTTAGAGATGTAGATAAGATTTAAAGCGAAGGAGATATCGCTCTACTCAAGTATTATGAGTGTAAAACTGACGGAACATGTGAGCCATGTGGATGTATTAAATTTGAGCCATGTGGAAGTATTAAATAAAATTGAAACAAAAAGAACAATTATACTAAAGAAGACTGGAGGGAAGTAGCTTGTAGTCTCTTTAACGAAGTTGTGTAAATGGATGGTAGAACAAGGACTTGAATCGATAATAATGGGAGAAATATTGCTACGACTGAAAACGGGAAAAGAACATAGAGGTACATGGCAGATAAATAAACTTTCACGATTTCCATACGCCTTCGGATCTCTATTCTACTGCTTCAAACTCATATATTGCGGTGTCCTTTTTACTGCAGTGAATGCTGGACAATATCATCGAAAATGAGGACAAAACTGTAAGCAGCGGAAATGTAGTTCTACAGAAGGATGCTGCGGATATCGTGGACTGAGCATGCAAGCAACGACGAGGTGTTAGAAAGAATAGTAACAAAAAGGAAATTAATACTGAGCATCAGGAAGAGACAACTGAAATTCCTGGGACACGCAATGAGGAAGGAGAGCCTGGAGAACCTGATACTGACTGGCCAGATAGAAGGAAAGAGAGACAGAGGAAGGCAGCGGAAAACATATTTGCAGGGACTGATCAGGTGGATGACGGAACGGGGGTTGCCAGGAGTAACAGGAGAAAGAGTGCTAAGAGTCATCAGGGATAGGGAGACGTGGAGAACCATGATCGCCTACGTCTAGAAGGGACAGTGCACATAGAAGAAGAAGAAGTCCTTTTTACTAACTAAATGTTGTGGAAGAATATCCTGTCCTACCTAGGAATGGGTATGGCCAGTGTTATAAAAGACCGGGACTAGAACGAACTACAGAGTGATCTAGAGTGTTCGTGACTATACGAGAGTCTTCGTCATTACACGAGAATGATCGAGAGTCTTCGTCATTATACTAGAAATCGAGAGCCATCGGCATTAGACGAGAGTTGGACGTCACTAGACGGAAGCCTTCTTCTCAAGACGGATGCTTACGTCTTATACAGAGACATCGCCTTCTTAAATGTTATTCTTGTTAACTGTTCGTTGGTGTACTAGTATTTGGTTTATTGTATTGAGGTATAATAAGTCTCTATCTATATATCCTCAGTATTAAGATTTATTTCTTGCACTATTCTTTCTCTGTTTATCCCCTCCCAGGATATAACACTAAAATATATTACATTTTATTACAATTAATAGTTAATAGTTTTTGCTTGCTTTTCTGTACTATATTTTCTCACATATACTTTTTTATAATCGTTTCACCACAAGCAAGGCGGTAACGCCACTTATGCGCAGGGGGGCTATATAAGAGAGAACGATTAGATAGGAAGAGAGTAAAGAGAAAGACGAACCAGTTACAGGAGGTGACAGAGAAAGGAGCAAGAGAAGGATGAGAATACAGGTTTGATGACAGTTGCAAAGGTAGAGAGAAAGGAAAAGATATACAGGGTGATGTAGAAAGAACTGGAGTCAAATGGTTAAGAAATGGGTATTGATATTGCATTTAAATTCCTGGGGGTTGTAGCCGTCAGGAAAGCAAGAATATAGAAGAGAGTTCCACAGGCGAGAAGTGCGAGAAAAGAAACTGAGGAGTAGAATTTTCGTCTGCATTTGGTGGATCTAACTGTGAATGGGTGGGACCCAGTTGCCAGTCTTGTTTGCACGAGTAAAGTCATGTGGCAGGGGCACCTGTGACTTAAGTTCGTCGGAGCAGAAGCCATGAAAATATTTGTAGAACAAGCAAAGGGTAGCCACACCCCGTCGGTGAGAAAGTGGCTGGAGTCAAACCTTAAAGCTTTTCTGAGTCTGTCATAAACACAATATCATCTGCATAGAGTATCTTGTTAAGGTTATATCTACCGATAATAAACCATGATAAATTTTATAATTCACTTAGTATATAATTATATAAGTGAAATAAATCTAATGAGAATCCACAACCATAACTCATTTCTTTATCTGATTTAGTGTACTCATATCATTTGTTTTCTAATTGTATGGTTGTCATATTCTTACTTAGTCCACCTGATTAAATGTACCAGGTCCGGTATTATTGCGACGTCATACTAGTACCAGCAAATGTGAACCTCTAGTTGAAGAAGTGCAATTAATGGAGGCAAACCCACAGTATGCCCGTGTGCGTTTTACTGATGGAAGAGAATTGACAGTTTCCCTGAGTGACTTAGCTCCGATAGGGAACATCTCACTAAATAAATTGACAACTGACAGCAATACTACAGAGGGTAGGGAGAAAATCGCTACATCAACCAAAGGACAACATACAATAAATGAAGACCAGCATTTCGCTCACGAAAACAACATCACAGAAATAGTTGAAAATGGCCTTGCAGAGACAGACATGAAGGACCCCATCCTTCAGCTGATACTGAAAACTTTACATCCATCCCAGAAACTCCAGATGTAATTAGGCGTTCTACTCGAGAGCGTCGTAAACCAGCTCGGTATTGTGAACTTTAAAATTAGTGCATCATCTTATGTACTTGACTAACATGATATTTTATCCTTAGAAAAATTACCTTACAATTTTATACTCTAAATCTATTAGAATCTTCTAAATAATAAAAGCAAAATAATAACTCCCTGTATTAATATTTGGAACGCGAGATTTATAAGGCTGGGATAATGTCATATTCTTACTTAAATGTCCAACTACCTCCCATTCGACGATCTCCGCATGAACTCGACATATCAGTATGTTTATCTGCTCTTGTTCAGGAACTCTTCAGTAGAAGATAACCGGTCGTTAGTTGTTGTTCATTAAAGCCTTACATTTAAGGTAACTTCGCCTCTACTAATTTCGGTAGTAGATCTAAAAACTGTTTTTTTTAAGGTAATGTATTAATATATGTGTAGAACAAGATGACAAGCGAATGAACATTAATTCATAAATTTGGGGTTGATAATACATACAATTCTACTCCAATATATACAAGTCTATACAAAGGAGAGTAACTTTCTGTTCATGTTTATCTACTCACGAAGGTTGTACATTTCTAAGAGTCTACTTAGATGGAAAGAAAGAGAGAGAGAGAGAGAGAGAGAGAGCAAGCGAAAGAGATTTTACGGATTTATCGTACTTTATTTGGATCTCTTTATTCACAAAATAATTTCCCTTAAGTATTTCCTAAAATTAATAACCGATAAATTCGTTCGTCAAAGAGTACATACAGCACATAATGCCAAACTGATTCGAGAAAGAAAGGTCTGTCATGAACAGTTTAATGACAAAAAAGCTGACTTATTCTGTAACTAAGTAGAAGCAATTCATACACATTTTTAGAGTATTTTATATACATATTTTATACATATATTATATACATATTTTATATACATATATGCATGTATATATGTTATTAGATAACATAGTATTATTCATAAATATTGCATCAATAACCCGCCGTAGAAAGCTAGACAAAATGGATGGGAAAACCCTATCTGTAGATCGTTCTTTCTGAAGGAAAGCGGTGTACAACAGTAAAGAAAAAAACAAAAAACAAAACAAAAAACTTTGAACGCAATCGTCTTAAGCATGAAAATCCTTTTAAGTTAATTTCGTTTTTATTATTATGATATAATTTTAGGATGTGCGTTGTGGCGCAGTGGATATCGACTCGGAACGAGAAATCGAAGAACCGAGTTCGAATTCCCATGCATTCACTTACGCGCAAATACCCTTGGGAAAGGTATTAATCCGTCTGTTCCCTCAAGTTATGGGTTAAATAATAGGACAGATTTGGTTCTATAGCCTTGGTCGGCAAACAATCTACCGCAGAAAGCAATGGCAACCTACTGCGAGATAATCTTCTGCCCAGTCAGTCATGTCTCTTTCGAGACATGATCGCCCAAGCGTGTATTGCGCATGGCACTTAACTGACTGACTGAATTTCTTTTAATTGTATAAGTAAAGCAGGTCTAAAAATTACCAGAAATAGCACACACTGAATTTTCAATAAAATATTAATGTAATAACTACTGCGCTCAGTATTGCCTCATCAGCACAAAAGAATGTAACTCTCAAGCAGAACATAAATTCACATGTGCGCTAACCATATTTGATAATTAAATAGTATTACTAGCAAACTAATAAGTGTTATCAGCATGAGGACGAAAATATTATATTTTCGTATATGCTTTCATTTTTCTATGTTTATATAACGCTATAATAATGATGGCAACAGATAAAATGATAATTTTTCAGGATTGTTTTCATCCTTTTTGTAGATTGTATGTTGTGAATGATGACAAAAGTTATAGAATTGATTATTAATCAAATATTATTTATCGACAAGGATGCTTATAGGAATTGCTTTAAATTGTTATAAATATAAATACACTAGTATTGCAGATAGCAACAAACACTAAAAGATTAAAAAAATCAAAGTGTTTTGACGGCTTGTTAAACAACTATTGATTATATCGATTGATATTTTTAGTGTTACTTTCATACTTTCTGTTTGTAGATAAAGTTGTGAGGATAGCGATACACAATGAAAGAATAAAGTAAGTTACCTACAAAGACGTCTTTTCTATTCATAGTTCTGTCTATAAAGTATCAAGTATGATACTGATAAACATGAAAATCTTATCAAAATCAAGGAAAATAATTCTAATTAACTATCTATTAATTGCCATAATCTTTTTATAATTGCCTACGTGATTTATCTTCGTGGTGTGAAAATAAAGGCAAATCCCTTGCAATTAATAAGAATATCAGAGAGACTTGATTTTGAAAAAAAAAACATATTAAGTTTCAAAATGCTTTAAGATGCTTAAACACATGCTTTTATTCATTCTGTATGATTTTTGGAGGAAGATGAAAAAAAGAAAAATATCAGTATTTACATTATCCAAACAATTGTCCTCATCTTTGTTGCCATTTGTACGACATTTCGGCCATTATACGCCCCGGCCTTCGGCAGTTGCTAGGAACCCTTTATTACAATCACTGCGGTATATCATCCTCATTCCTTACGCAGTGGAAACGCAAATTCTACTCCATCAGGTTTTTTCTCGTACTTCCCGCCTGTGGAAGTCCCTTCCGTTTACTTGCTTCTCCGACAGCGACAATCTCTAGGAGTTTAAATGTAAAATCAATAGTCATCTCCTATCTCGCTGACTTGCATCCTCTCTCTCTCTCTCTCTCTCTCTGTCTCTCTCTCTGTCTCTCTGTCTCTGTCTCTCTCTCTCTCTCTCTCTCTCTCATGGTTCTTTCTTCGTCCACTCCACTGTTATCAGTATTTTCATCCTTCTCTTACCCACTTCCTGACACACCCTGTAAAATGTCCCTCTTTCTCATAGCTTTCCTCCTATATAAACCCCTGCGCACCAGTAGCAGTAGACTGCTTTGCTCGGGGCGATATGATTTTAAATTTTTTTTAGATGTTTAGCCATAAGCAAATGGATTTTCCTCGGACGTTAAGCTCAAGGTTCTGCTCGATGTGAGCATCTAGTGACTGTCAAGGTTCTGCTCGATGTGAGCATCTAGTGACTGTCAAGGTTCTGCTCGATGTGAGCATCTAGTGACTGTCAAGGTTCTGCTCGATGTGAGCATCTAGTGACTGTCAAGGTTCTGCTCGATGTGAGCATCTAGTGACTGTCAAGGTTCTGCTCGATGTGAGCATCTAGTGACTGTCAAGGTTCTGCTCGATGTGAGCATCTAGTGACTGTCTTCGTCAATACATTCAACCTTGATGTCCTTACATCACTGGCAATAATCCGTTTTCCTCCAGTATTTAACTTATTCTTTTAGTTTATAATTGAAAATATTGTCAGGAAAATATGTGTCCAGCGGTAGAATTCGAACGTGTATTTTCCTAACAAGATTCCCCGATTACTCAGGCCAGTAGATATAAATAAATATACGGTTTAATTATAAAAAACAGAGAAAAATATATATAATATATTTATGAACATGACACTGTATATATAATATTATGTGGTCACAAATGAAATTACTCACTTAATAGAAAATTAATAAAATTAATTTAGTTGAAAGAGACACCATGTTGATGAATGACTGTTCTACAACATATCTCTAAATCCTATCTTTAAAGAATTATTATTCTTTAATGTGATAAACAGTTCAAATGCTTCGATTACCTCTTCATTACTGGAAAATGTTTTTATTACGTATGAAAAGCTAAATATATCTGTCATCCACATACAAGCCTGTTTCGCTGTATCACAGCTCATCAGTGTGGCTAGACATCCATTGCTTCTGGCCAGGATCGAAACTCGACCGATCAGGTGTCAGTCGGAGTTACTAACCCCTAACCCATAGGTGCATAGAATCTGAGAAAGGAAATTTCAGCGTCCTATATATAAGCGGTGTATACACACGCCAGTCACTGAAAGAACTCAATTTATTACTGAATATTGCATAAATCGCTGATGTGGTAACTGTATTTTTTAAAATTTTCCTCTGTAGAGAGCTCAATCGTAATGAGAGCTGTGATATATTTGTCATCAACTTACAAGCATGTTTCACTGTATCATCAGTGTGGCTAGACATCCATGCTGATGAATGACGTTTCTGTAAATCCTTGATGCCATCTTTAAAAAAATCTCATTCTTTGATGTGATAAACTGTTGAAATGTCTGGTTGAGAATTATATAAAAAACATTTGACAATACTCAACCAAACAGACAAATCAAAAACGATAATAGAAAACGAAACATTATCTGGTTCCACCCACCATTTAATTTAGAGGTAAAGACCAAAATGGGACAAATATTTTTTAAACTGAAAGATAGACATTTTCGAAAAAAATCAAAACTAAACAAAATTTTGAACAGAAACACAATCAAAGCTAGAGTTGAACTAGTAATTTAGATAGTTTAATAAAAAACGAAACGTCAGAAACTTAGATAACATTGTACAAAACAAAACCACTAACAAAGAATGCAACTGAAGGACGAAACTAAATGTCCAGTTCAAGGACTCTGCAGCACAAAAAATCATTTACAAGGCAAAGGTACATGACCCATACTAAGGAATACCTCTTAGGTTCATACAACCATGGATTCGCCATAATTCGTTTTAATTCTAAAAATTGCGTGTTCAAAACTTTCCTGCTACGTAAGGGTTAAAAAAAAAAAGACACCGTTACATGAGCGTTCTTAATTTAATTTAATTTTAATTTATATATATATATATATATATATATATGTGTGTGTGTGTGTGTGTGTGTGTGTGTGTGTGTGTGTGTGTTTCGCTGTATCACAGCTCATCAGTGTGGTTAGACAACCATTGCTTGTGGCCGGGGTCGAAATTTGACCGATTTGGGGTATAGCGATTGACATTGCATTTAAATTTTTACAAATTATACTTAGCTGGAAAGTATGAAGCTAGTGAGAGCTTTTCCTTAGCGAGAGATACAGCACAATGAATCAAACTTCTTATCAGATAACACAGCAATCGATCCAATATATTACTTCATGTTAGCTGACAGCCTTAGCCCGAAAAGACGCAACGAATCACTTTCCTGGAGATTGGTATCAACACATAGATATGAATCATTTAAAATTAAATGCAGTGGAAATCGCTATCCGCTGTTATCCTGATTACTCTTTTCTTTTTCTTCTCTTTATTATTGTTTCTGTTTCGAATTCATCCAGTCTTTGTAACATTTTGCGATTTAGTGGTGTTACTGCCTTGCTTGGGCTTATATATATATATATATATATATATATATATATATATATAATATATATATATATATATATATATATATATATATATATTAATATATATATATATATATATATATATATATATATATATATATATTGTTTATAAATCCGAACAAAAGAATCCTATTAATATCTAATATTAACAAATCTCTACTAAAGGCGTTTACCTCTTATTTAAAGACCACGAACCTAACTTTAATAACAAATTACAAACTAGGTTAATTGATTCTACTGCAAGTGATTTAGGATTACTCGCTGGGGAAATTATCAAAAGAATAAATAAAGAACTATGGTTAATTTTTCGCCCCAGTTTCTGGAAAGATTTTTCTGATAC
Source organism: Ascarosepion bandense (assembly GCA_037127315.1). Lineage (NCBI taxonomy): Eukaryota > Metazoa > Mollusca > Cephalopoda > Sepiida > Sepiidae > Ascarosepion > Ascarosepion bandense. The sequence continues at coordinate 127,595 of JBBBDQ010000808.1, read as the reverse complement.
CATGAACTAGTTTACCAATATTAAAGAAAAAAACTAAAACTTCTTTTCTTAAATTTTACAGTTTATATCTTTGTTATTTTCTCCGTAAAACTTTTAAGATCGTTGTATTAAGTTCGCTAAAAACCATGTAGAGATCACCAGTAGGGAAATTAAGATTACTCTAGCAGCTAGGGAGTCGTTTCTAACTTTTGACCAATCCAGCTAGACAAATTCGATGTCCCTTTAGGGGCATATGATTCAGCCTGAGTTACTGAGTAAGTAGGTGTTTATATCTTAGATACTTTAAGTAAAATCGCAGACCCTAAACAAATTGGCTTGTACCGTGATGACGGTCTTAATTTCATCCCTAATTGCAATAAGTCGTTGACTGATATGATTCATTAAAAAAAATTATTAGGGCTTTGAATTGCTAGGATTTAAAATCGAAGTTTCCACCAACCTAGACATTGCCAATTATTTGGACATCATCCTTAATCTAAATGACAATTCCGACAAAATAACCTTTAAGAGTTAAAATTATTAAAATATTAAAATATCCCAAATAAAAATTGTTTTTTAATTAAAGAAAATAATTTATAAGCAAATAGCGTCATAAATTTAAGTTTAGATACGAACTTATTAATAATCAATCTAAACTAAAAATTTCTTTAAATTAACGAATAATTGAATCATGTTATATTATAACTTCTCTTTCTTAAATCTATATTCCTTCTTGTTCTATCGTTTGTGTTAGTATTAATGTCATCATAGATTTGAATATAGTTATTTTATCTTTTCTTATTAGACATATAATTAAATAATATTATATCATAGCTTCTCGTTATTAATTTTTTTCTTCTAGATCTCTTTTATTTCTAGATTTAATTGTTTAACATGTTTGTTTTGGTATTATTGCTGTTATAAACTTAATTAAATTAAAATAAAAAAAATCTTAAAGTAGTTGTTGTATTTGTTTTTATTAGCCCTATAATTTCATGATATTGTTTAATAACTTTCTGTTGTTAAATCTATTTTTCCTATTTTTATTTTCAACTTAAGCTATGTTAAACCAGTTTATTTATATATTGAAATTATTCGTGGCTCTTTAACATCGGCCTTGTAAAGCCGTTATTTCACCTGACCTATTTCTTTCTTATTTTATTTGTATTTTTAATTTATTTTATTCTATCTCTTTCGACTTCTGTCACTAAAGTGGCAAACATACAGGTTCCGTTAGCAAGGATGTAACCCGTTTTTCCTTTTTTCTTTTTCCCTAACCTTAATTGCATTTTCACACACACACACACACACACACACACACACACACACACACACACACACACACACATACATACATATATATATATATATATATATATATATATATTTTCATAATGTTTTATTCTTGCTGACGAGACTAGTGTAAATATGGCCATCTGATTTTAGGAAATTTTAATATATATATATATATATATATATATATATATATATATATATATAAGTGGATAATTTGTTGCCTAAATTACGCCAAAATCAAAATAACACTGATATCTCATTTTACCAGATATATTTATCAAACTCACCCCAAGACATATTAAAGTACTAAAGTTGTAAATTTGTTCAATAAAATTCCCATTGTCTTTCACAACGGACTTAAGACGATTTCGGAATTTCCTTTTCTCCTCTGGGCAGTTGAATTCGGCTATAATCCTTGCCTTCAGTTTATCTTTCATGTTTTGTCGGACTCTCGCTCAACAGCGTCTCACACATAATTAAGTGGGTTGCATTCTAGGGAGTTAGTGAGCAGATGTAAGGGGTGATGTGGCCGCACAAATTGTCTCACAATTATTACTGGTTTTCCTGCTTGTGTGACATGCTGCAGAGTCCTACTACCAGAAATAGGGTATACCTGCCACCCTCTTACCCCAGTGAAGCACTACCTTCTCAAGGCCCTTGATGAAGGCCTATGTGTAGAGTTTGACGTTCTGTAGAAAGAGAAATAGAAGCATAACACCCTAATGAACTTTTCAAACGTCTTCGTAATAACAATTAGACTCATTTAATTGTTTTTCACTCCTTCGCACTGTCTTGATATTGACACCCTAAATATTTGTATTGAAGTTTCCGGTGCGAATGCCAAACATTGCGCAGCATGGCGTTCCAAATTTTTGGTGGAGTGAATTGCGTCATGGTACACATTTTCTCAGACATTAATCAACTGACACTACTATACTGTGTAACCGACAAAAACCAGAACAAACATGCGCGAAATTTAAAAATTTAAATGTCAACAATTTACTCACCATGGCCTACATATATGTGTGTGTTTGTGCAATTGTAAGTGTGTCTGTATGTGTGTAAAATTTCAGATAGAATACATCTGTAAAATGATACTATGAATAAGGGCAATGTATAACTTATCTTAGCCAAAGCGTTTCGCCCTCTGACATAGCATTCACATTATTATATATGAAATGTTTATTCATTGTGGATATGACAAAAACAAACACTTAAATCTTTTTTTTTTTACCCTTACACATACAGTGCATTATAGGTAGGTCTGTTGTATTATTTTAACGGCTATCTCGGTGGGCATTAATGGTTATGTTTTGAATTTTTCGAGAGGATATAACGTGGAAATAATATATATCTATTCCTGATATTAATCACTTTAACCCATAAATATACCACACATTATTACTATACTTTTATACTCTCTATATATATACATATAGAACAGACATATATATATATATATATATATATATATATATATATATATATATATATATATATATATATCTGTTTTATTTATGGGAGATGAGTTCAATATTGAAGCCAGGTGTAAAATATATAAACTTTATAAATTTGAAAGATTTATTTATCTAGATGGTGAAGTATGATGTTTAAATTTTTACATGTCAGATCAATGTTAAAAATGACAAGTTAAAAAATATAGTAATGGAACACATTTCATCCTCTAAAAGACAGATGAAGTCTATTTCAAAGATGAAAGGCGTACTTAGAATTTTATATGAGGTCAATACTTCAATGTGCTAATAAAGCACCTAATTCGACGTTAATGAGAATAACACTTGAAAACACGTGATGAATCTTTGTTGTCAAAGAAGAGAGCAAGAAATTCAGGAAGAAATCGATACTCTAATTTGTACTATCTGAGCATGGAACGTAAAGGTAAACTAAATAAATATCACATATATTTACATTGAGATATTGTGGGCGAATTAATAGATGCATATGTACAAACATGGACAAATAAGAACGTAGGTAATGGCTAAGCTCAAATCGGTATAACATGAGACATAAATAAAACTAAGTGCTAATTAAGACAGACTTTTGTTTTAAAAATAGTATTGCACTTTTATGCATGCGTACATTTCTTTTATGAATAACAGCAATTATCAACATTCAGCGTACTCCTATAAGTTTCCAAAACACTGTTACATATCAGTCAGTTAAGTGCCATACGTGATACACCCTTGGGCGATCATGTCTCGAAAGAGACATGACTGACTGGGTAGAAGATTATCCCACAGTAGGTTGCCATTGCTTTCTGCGGTAGACTGGTTGCCGACCAAGGCTATAGAACCCAATCTGTCCTGTTATTTAACCCATAACTGGAAGGAATAGGCGGATTAATACCTTTCCCAAGGGTATTTGCGCGTAAGTGAAAGTAATGAATTCAGCTGGAATTCGAACTAGGCTCCCCGATTTCTCGTTCCGAGCCGATATCCAATGCACCAAAACGCACATCCTTGGGTTGCTGTTACATATAAGGAGTAATAAAACTTACCGCAACACGTTGAATCGTGATGCTTTGAAATTAAGCATAACCAATCAAAACTAAAGATTTCAGTCTATCATATTTAGTTACCGATAAACGGAAGAAGACAAAGATTCATGGGTTTGCAAAAACATATGTGCAAAAACCCCTGCCTGAATTCAAAATCGTAGTTTCAATCCCATCTTTAGCGTCAATAAAACGTACTTAGAATTACAAGGAACACTATATAAATCCTTTCAAGTGTAAATGATTATTTTTCTGTAAATAATGATGTTTGTGAAACAACAGTAAAATTAATAAATTATCGCCGTTAATATGTAACAAGAAAACCAACGTATTTGACTATTTTGTTTAAACGGCACATCAACTCTGACAGTTATTTAATGTTTTTAAATTCGCATGATAGACTGAGAAGATTAACTTTGATAGGCTACTCGGAATTTGAACTCACAAGGATCCATCGTGTTGGAGTAATTTATTTAGTTTGCAATAGTGCTAAATCATGTGCGCTATGTTATTTTTAATCGAAAAAAATAGGCAAAAGAAGAATATATTCAGACGACATATTTATTGCTTTAAAAACCTAATTCTGTACTAAAGAGGTCCATAAATACGCAAAAATTCAAGTTTAGTCTTGAAAATTGCAGTGAAATAAATACAGTCAGTTAAGTGCCATACGTAATACACGCTTTGGGCAATCATGTCTCGAAAGAGACATGACTGACTGAGCAGAAGATTATTCCGCATGAAGTTGCCATTGCTTTCTGCAGTAGACTGGTTGCCAGCCAAGGCTGTAGGACCCAATATTATTTAACCCATAACTGGAAGGAAGAGACGGATTAACACGTTTCTCAAGGGTATTTGTGCGTAATTAAATGCAACGAATTCAACTGGAAATCGAATCGGCTTCCCAATTTGTTGTTCCGAGTCATTTACACTGCACGACACTGTATATCCTGAAATAAATACAACTGTCATAAAACAAGCAAGAAAACTAGGAAAATCTGGGCTAAAAGCAAATGAGAAAACTGGGACTAAAAGTCTATACATAATTCCTTCTCCGAAGCAAAAATGCTGATAGAGATCAATTCGCAACACAAGAATGATTAAAGATTTCAGTACGTAAGTGTTAGATTGAAGTGTTTATTTTTGTTGTACAGGATTAGAGATGAAATAGCACTGGCAAGACAAACCTTTGCACGACCAATATCCGGAACGTGCTAATAAAAACGCCGTTAATGAACTTAACACTCGTCAATAGTTACAAGCATCTGAATTAAAATTTACAACCTTCTTTCATGATTGAATATTTGTCTTTCTGTTTTTCTATTGTTTCTCTTATTATAGCAACCCAGTCTTTTATTGTTAGTAAATGAATAGTTGTCTTGCATAACAGTTCTCGTTGAATAAGACCTCTTCAGCCTTCATTACGGCGTGTGTGTCGACGTCTGCATCAGTCTTTGAATCGATTTGTCTGATGTCAATTAGAGTTCAATTCAAGATATTGAAACTATATTGCGCACTATGAACGTAAAAATATTAATGGCCATAAGAATTCAGTTAAATTGTTAATATCGAACGAACTGTTCTATAGTTCACTTTTTACACTATTTCTTTCATTTATATGGTGAACCTTTTCACTCTTATTTACACTGAGGTACTTATAAGTTTCTTCTTACTCTAAAGCTTTGATTGTGACCCCAGTTTGTAACCTAATAGAGGAGGTTTGTTGTAGTGATCCTTATAAAATTATGGCTTTAGCACATTTATCCTAGCCAAAATCCAATCAGATATAACCACTGAAACATTTCATTGTTTTCAAGAGACCTTCCAGCTCACTGTCATTTCTAACATACAACTTTAAGTTATTGATGTAAAATAGATAGCTTATTTTCTTTTGAGTTATCTTATAACAACATTCTATTTTGTTCGCTGGTTGAAGCTTTTAGTGATATACAAAATAAAAAGGGATTCAAAGAGTCACATTGATATAGTTTACTCTTTATGTTTATTTCGCCAGACTTATAGATTCCATTTATATGATTGAAGTGAAGTGTTGTTATTTATATTGACATACATTGTTTGATGAAATGGATAAAGACTAAGTTCTAGGAATGGCTTCTTCTTTTTCTTCTATATTCACTGTCTTTTCAGGACGTAGGCGATCATGGCTTTTCCATCTCTCTATCCCTGGTGGCTCTTGGCACACTTTCTCACTTTCTCCACGCAACCCCCGTTCCGTAATCTACCTGATCAGGCCCTTCAAATATGTTATTCGCTGCTTTCCTCTGTCTCTTTGTCCCTCTATCCGGCCTGTTAGTGTCTGGTTCTCCAAGCTCTCTTTCCTCTATCATGTACCAAGAATTTAGCTGTCTCTTCCTGATGCTCATTATTAATTTCCTTTTTGTTTCCATCCTTTCCAAAACCTCATCATTGCTCTCATGCTCGCTCCATGATATATGGGTTACACTATCTAATTTCTTACAGCAATCTATCCAAACAGTACTTTGTATTGAAATAGTTTCCCAAGATCATCCTATTATTAAGTAACTGTTCTCTACTTCCGGAAGAGTCATTTTTGTACATTTTCGTTAAAGGGGTACCATAAAAATAATATCTGTTTTATCAGAAATTATGTTAACAGTTTGTATGTAGTAAGAACATATCTAATTAAGCTGTACTTTCTTGGTACATTGGGATCACATTTGTTGGGTCGAAGGAAGTTAATTCCTTTGAATATCCATGCCGGAAGTTTAATAAGCTCATTGAGCATTTCTTGAAAGTTATTTGGTTAGCTTTTGTGTACTGTATTTAAATAATACAATCAAAATTTTGAAACTGTATCTGTTTCGAAGATTTCCAGTTGTGTGCTTTTTTCAGTGCACATTAAACATCCTCTTCTGTGATTGCCGCCAATGTTTGTCCTGGTTTATTTTCCATCCGTTCTACTTCTGTCGTAATCCAGTCTGCTTCTTTGTTATATTCTTTACGCAACGCCCGTTTATCCCATAACTGTGTAATGTCTTACATTTTTGGTGGGTTTGTCACTACAAGTTGTTGTTTACCTATTTTTCTGTAAAAATTATTCGCGTCGATTTGTAAGATCTTGTTCTGTTTGTAAAATCTTGATCTTTTTTCATAGCGTTTGATTCTTTGAGACTTCAATTGTATTGTTTGCTTTATTCTTTCCTTATCTGATAAGACTTAATTTTCATTCTTAATTTCGTATTTTCTTTTAACTTTTCTGCCTTTTCTAGTCCTTATATTTATTCTTCTTGCCAGTTCATCGAGTGGTGATATTTCACTTCTAAATTATTTCAATTTTTTTCTCTATTTTTCTTTTTCCAGATGGATCTTCATGCCTGTGAAACTACCTTTTTTTACTTCGATGTTTAATTTTTTTTGATTACTGCTATTGCTAATGCATATATTGCTTCGTTGAGTCTTATACGTGGATCTACGTCATTAGAAATTAATTTGAGTTCTTCGTTAGATAGTTTTGAGGTTATGCTTTTTTTTGGCTGTAATTTTGGGGATTGTTCTCATTCCTCTATTTCAATATTTTTTTTTAATTATATACTTCACAATTTCTTACTCAACTTTTTGTACAGTATTCTTGCTACCCGTAAAATAATTCGGTTCATTGTGTTTTGGGCCTGTTTTAATGCAGGCTTGTGAGCACCTAAGATCACGCTTTTCCAATGATTGGTGTGTATCTCAGTTCCTTTATTATGACCTGTGATTTGTGTAATGTTAGCATTTTTTATATCCATTTTTGATTCCATTTCATGTTTGGTTGATTCACCTTTCTTGGTTACAGTTCATTTTACTTCTTTAATTTCAGTATCTGTTAGTCTGTTATTTCCCATGATATACTTTCTTATAATTGGCTAGTTTATTTTCGTCGATATACATTCCTACTGCTTTCTAAAAGGTCACTGCTACAGCGTATTAATTGTGACTAAAAAATTTTAAAAATTCTACATACATATATAAAACAACATCCTGGTTAATGTCTAATAGAATGGCTAAAAGTAATTGGCTATATAGAACATTTAGACAGTTTTACACACTTTATGTCCAGAAAAAAAAAAGAAACACTTATACAATTGAAAGAAAAATGAAAAACTGTTTAATTGCAGTACCTTGTCAATTGTCTTTAATGACAATTTGTATAAAAAGATGAGTAGCTGTCGAATTACACACACACACATGTACACATGTACACACATACATATATATATATAAGTTACTAACGGTCGTGTGTTTGCTGAGTGATTTTTTCCGAAGTTTCTACAATGGTTCATGCTCTGCAGCCATAACTAGTTTGTACTCTTCACGAGATAATTTTACCATTTTTTCTTTAAATGAATGTTTGTGGATCTTCATGGAGAATTCGATGAGGCATCAATGGGATTATCCCAGTTGTTGGACACTGAAGATTCATAATTAGCAGTTTGTTCTTATGGCAAATATTTTTGACCTCAGGTTGATTTCCATATGAATGAGCTTCTTGTTTATTCCACTGCAAGAGTTATACTGGCATCTTTTGTTTGATCTTTAGTTCTTAAATTGTTCCCACGAGTTATAGACGGGTTCAAATACCCATCTAAAATTGAACGACACATTGGGTAACAGTATTTACAGATAGGGTTGCAAAACCTGCAGGGGATCGTTCGCTACTTTACACAACGACTTCGGTACAATAAACACCCTAAGTTGTGTGTTGTTGTTTTTTTTGTTTTTTTTTTATCATCTCACCCCAAACATTCCACTGCCACTATTGCGCATGGGGCTACATAGGGGAAGGTAAAGAGAAGGAGTGGTTAGACATAGGGAATGTCAGGAGGAAGGTGACAGATGAGTAAGGATACCGAGGATGAGGGTTGGGCAGATGGGAAGAGTGTTTGATAGAATGGGAGTAGGTTAGTGTGTTAGGAGGTGTCTATTGACCTTACATTTAAACTCCTGGAGATTGTAGCCGTCGGGGAAGCAATCGTTTGGAAGAGAATTCCACAGTTTGGAAGTGCGAGGAAAGAAACTGTTGGAGTAGAAGTTACGGCTGCATTTTATCGGTTTCACTGTAAAAGGGTGGGATCTAGTTGCTAATCTAGTATCTCGTTCAAATACGTATTTAGGGGGCACCAGTGATCTAAGTTCATCGGAGCAGAAGCCGTGAAAGTATTTATAGAAGAGACACAGGGAAGCCACGTCGCGCCGGTAGGAGAGAGACTGCAGGCGGTCTGCCAAGTCAGTATCTATCACATTACAGACCCTCCTCTGAACCTTATCGAGAAGCCCGAGGAGAATAGCAGGGGCACCCGACCAGATATAGCAGCAGTATTCAATGCACGGGCGGATGGTAGATTTATAAATGTGCAGGATAGATTTGGACGGAAAAAACTTCCAGGCCCTACACAGAGAACCGACTTTCATAGCAGCGGATTTAGCAATGGACTCGATATAGTCATTCCATTTGAGGTCCGCTGAAAGTGTGAGACCAAGGAGGCGCAGTGTTTTACTCTCTGGGAGGCAAGCCTGGTCCATGCTAATGGGAGGTAGGTGAGATTGTCGATGATGGTTAATTGAGAGTAGCTTCGTTTTAGAAGCATTAAAATTTACTAACCATTTCTTACCCCAGTCCAATATGGATTGGAGGTCGTTTTCAATCTCGGCTGCGAGGTTAGCTTTGACGCCTACACCAGATGTTGTTCGGAATTTTACTTTTCCTAGATGGATTGTTAAAAAAACAGATGCGATAAGAATTCAAAAAGAAACGCAGTGAAAAAAGATATTAGAAAAAGAGGCTATTCAACGAAACAAGACTGGTGTATTTTGTTTAAATATTTATGATTATAAAAAAGACGGTTATTTTAGTATTGTTGCTACTGATCTTGTTTAAGATTAATTGTTAATTAATTAAAATTATTACTGTTGCTGCTATCATTACTAGTCCGTTTAACAAGATGAATTGTAGATAATTTTTTAAAAATACAAGATTACTGATAACTTATCTTTTGTATGAAATTATACATATGAAAATTTTATTAATTCTTTCATTCATTAGGTCGTCTATCTGTATATTAAGTTACTTATTCACTAAACTTGTCAAAAATACTTAGCGTTATCTTCAATTAATATCACTATTTCTAAGAAAGAAATATTTTAGTTTTTCTAAGAAAAGATGTATTTTTTCCACGGAAATATGTCGTAGTCTTTCTAAGAAAAAATATTGTAGTCGTTCTAAGAAAAATTATCGAAGTTTTTCTAAAACAATTTCTTTCAAAATATCTATACCAATGAGCATTTAAAAAATAATACGAATATGAAAACTGGTTAATCAATATGAAAATAAAAAGAAAAAGAGAGGAATTTATTTATGATATTATTAATAAGAAGAAATTTTCATATTTAGGTTTAGAAAAAGGAAAAAGTTAAATTTTCAAAAGCTTCGAAAAACATGTCATTCTTGTAATTACAGTCGCGGAATTAAAATGGCCGCTTCTCAAACAATGAAAATCATGTCGACAGTCCTCAATTCTTATATATATATATATATATATATATATATATATATATATATATGTATGTATGTATGTATGTGTGTGTGTGTGTGTGTGTGTGTCAGATTAAATAAATTGCAAAGATTGTGTCTGCTTATTTTTAATAAAATCCGTTCATACTCACGAATAATTTTTCGCGTATTATAATTGAAAGATGTCAGAAATGAGCTGTGACGTTGACAGATAATTTTATTATTCATTTTTCGATGTTCTGCCGCACTTGAAAGGGACCTCCAATCCGAAGTGACCTGGGGTAGGAAATGGTTGGTAAATTTCAATGCCTCCAAAACAAAGCTGTTATCAACTAACCACCATAGACAACCGCATCTACCTCCCATTAGCATGGGACAGGCTAGCCTCCCAGAGAGTAAAATACTACGCCTCCTTGGCCTTACACTCTCGGCGGACCTCAAATGGAATGACTATATTGAATCCATTGCCAAATCTGCTGCTATGAAAGTGGGCTCCCTGTGCAGGGCCCGGAAATTTTTCCCACCTGAATCTATTCTGCACATATACAAATCTACCATCCGCCCGTGTATTGAATATTGCTGCCATATCTGGTCGGGTGCCCCTGCTGCTCTCCTTGGGCTTCTTGACAAAATACAAAGGAGGATCTGTAACGTGGTTGATACTGACTTGGCAGACCGGCTGCAGCCACTCTCACACCGGCGTGATGTAGCTTCCCTGTGCCTCTTCTACAAGTACTTTCATGGCTTCTGCTCCGATGAGCTTAGATCACTGGTGCCGCCTAAGCACGAATTTACACGAGATACTAGATTAGCAACTAGGTCCCACCCTTTTACAGTTAAACAAACAAGATGTAACCGTAAATTCTACTCCAACAGCTTCTTTTCTCGCGCTTCCCGCCTGTGGAACTCCCTTCCACAAGTCTGCTTTCCCGACAGTTACAATCTCCAGGTGTTTAAATGTAGGGTCAATAGACACCTCCTATCACACTAACTCCCAACTATTCTCACAACACTCTCATCTACCCAACCCTCATTCTCGGTATCCTCACCCGCCTATCACCCACCCTCTGTTATTTGCTATATTTAATCAGCCTTTCTCCACTCTACGTAGCCCCCTGCACAGTAGTGGCAGTGACATGCCTTGCTCGGGGTGAAACGCTTATAAAAAAAAAAAACAAAAAAAAAACAAACTTACACTCTTCTTCCGAGGTTTGAGTTGTGGTCACACAAAATAACCGCATTTCTGTGTTGCTAAATATTACTATAAATTTTCTTCTTGCTTCAAACGGTTGACAAATTGCTTAGCGTTCATTAGAATGTGAAATTTATCGCAAATGGATTTTTTATATTGTAATGTCATAGTCATGCTCGCGTTAAAAAAATTTTCTTTCTATAAACATTTTAGAACATTACTACAGCATTCATAGCTGATTTTATTAATTGACAGCTTAAGTGTTTTAATGAATATTGCCTCGAGGATCTGTAGTTTGCTTTTGATGTTTTCTTGTTGTAGAATAGTTGTGTTATCGATCATTATTTTTTATATTCCTAATGTAGACAGGGACTTTGTTGTAGATGTTTAGAATTGGACGAATGGTCAGACATGTATAATGCAAAATGTCTTGTTAATGTAGTTGTTGTAAATCCAACACACACGCACCCCCCCCATATATATATATATATATATATTGATTGATTGTTTAATACTTAGTTTTGGGTCCTAATAGGGTTAGACCAGCACACATTTGTATTTAAAAAGTGTTCTATACAATTATATTGCAGAACTTTTGAATATTTTTTATTTTTAAACGAGTTATTTCGCTACCCAGGTTTCTACCATGAGTGGTGTCTTCAGGCTATTTTTAATAACTGATTTTACCTTTTACTGTTTTTCTTTTTAAGAAGTCTCTTGTAACGGTGTTTTATTTGAACGTTCACGTGGCAGAGAATTTATGAATGTGCATTGTTTAAATTCAAACGAATTATGACGTTTTCATCTATGGTTGTATGAACCTAAGAGTGTGGATGCATTTTGTCATAATTTCTGTTCTTTCATTTCAGAGTTCGTCTTTATTTGGGTATGTCATAATTTCTAATTTTTATTCTTGGCACAGTCTACATATTTGTCCATCATTTTAAGGCTTGGCTGTTATTACAATGCTCCACGTTATGTGTGGATCTTTTTCATATTTTGATTTCAATTTCCAAACGTGGTTAATCAATTTTCTATTGTTTTTTAATTTTTCTATTTTAAATGTAGATCTGTGGTTGAACCACCTGGTCTTAAAAATGTCTTTGGTTGAGCCCAAATATATTTTGTTTTGGTCATCTGGGTCATGTACGTCTGCCTTATAAATTATTTCTTTTGTAGTGCAGAGACCTTGAAGTGGACATTTATTTTTGTCCCTGCAAAAAATGCTTTTGTGTATTTGAAGTTTTTTGTATAGTAATTTTTATGTATACATTAAATTGCCATGGGTTTTACGGTTTCTTCCCCTTACCGAAAGAAAATTGCACAATTATGTCACTTCTGATCGCTATACACTTATCTTATCACGCATCTGGCGAGTTGCCAACACATTTCAAATCCAGCGAAGAGGTCAGAATATTCGACTCTGTGATTAAGAAATAGTTTTATACAAAGTGTCATGCTATAAATAAGTAATACTTGTGTAAATCAGATTAATTTAACATTAAATTTGCTAGTTCTTCGAAAATAATGTTTATACTAAATTTTTGCAAAATTTTCCAAGAAAATGTGTATATTTATTTTTGTAGAATTTCTAAACCCGAGAATTAACTTTGTTTACAAAATTTTTAGATCAAAAATTGGAAAATTTAAAATTAAATTGAAAATTTTAGATTCTAACCAATATAATTTCGGTTTGAAATGCTCCACAGTATTTTGCTTACTGCAAATAGTAAATTTAAACAATTAGCTTTCAATTAAAACTAAAATAAAAATATATACATAATGCAAAGTAGTTGTACGCATATACTGGCATATATATATATATATATATATATATATATATATATATATATATATATATATATATTATATATATATATATATATATATATATATATATATATATATATATATATTATATATATATATATATATATATATATGTATATATATATATATATATATATATATATATATATATCAATTACATAGGATACCTTAACCAGAGGTTTTGTGTATGTGTGTCAACACGTTATTTATATGTAGATATGGATGAACGTGTGTATATGTATGTATATGTATGCGTATACATCGGCACATTTGTATGTATGTTCACATATATGAATATATATGTATATGTATTAGTGTGCCTATAAGTAATGGATTTATAGTCACTCATTCTGCTCAATAAACTTTTTCTCCTCTAACCTTGGTGAATCTTGCAAGATAAGGCTCAAGATTTTTATTCTTGATCATATTACTGAACTTTCATTTCGCTAAAACATTTTTTAGATACTGAGGGAAAATATCTATACGAAATAAAACGTGGTCTGAAGAGATAAACTTGTTAGTTCATTGAAATAGATTATAATTTATAACCAATTTAGATGATGTGTTGAGTTTTCCTATATATATATATATATATATATATATATATATATATATATATATATATATGATAATACAAGCAGATATTATAATAAATATTAATATATGAATATCCATCACTTTCACTTTACCAAACAAACCCAACAATTGCCACAAAAATTCTTTCTGCCTGAAATGTAGAAATCACATTTTATGACTATTTAAAAAATATATACACAAAATAACTGTCTCCCTACGTTCATCTATCGCATCAACACCATCAGAATTATATATGCCAAACATAGAAAAAAGAAATCTTAAAAAACAAAACACACCCTAAACTTAAAATCATGCATGCAATAACTACTGAACTACTGCATTTAATGGATGCTCATGTAAAATAAACATGCGAAATAATTTAATAAATAGAACACATTTGCTTTTTTTTACACGCACAGTATTTTTTAACAAACACAATCAACAAATATAAATCAAAATTTATTTCCCTAATCACATAGAAAATAAACAAATTAAGTACAAATTAGAAATCAATAAACACCAACAACAATAAAAATAATAATGTAAAAAAATGTTATTAAATCATTGTGGAAAAAATAAGTTGATCGTAAGCACAAACTAGACGAAATGATACAAAAAAATTAATACATAGATACATGTCGCATGAGAAAGACAAATTAGATATATCACTTCTTAAAAAACTAAAACATCCAACATGATTATCATAAAGATATATCGAAAAATTAAAGCTTTAGAATAATGATATCAATTTCCTTGATTACTTAAAAATTGCTTATCAAAAAACAATTCTTTATATATATATATATATATATATATATATATATATATATATATTGATTACATTATTTTATCAATGAACCTGTCAGTTATATGATAAGTGTTAAAGTAATTCGTATACCACAAAATTCATCTGCCAAAATCTTTAACCAATATATATATATATATATATATATATATATATATATATATATATATATATATATTACAGAAAAGTGAAAGAACACGTAGATTAAAAACCACTGTTCAAGCATTTTTATAGAGAGTGCTCGATTCAGAGTAGAGCTTAATATTGTAATTTTGTTATTACAATAGTTTAGAAAAGCATAACATCACTACACAAAAAGTTTCATGTTTCAGAACAAAACTGCTTCTCTTGATATGTAAAAATAAATGGTGAAAACAATTTGTTTTTGAAAATATAAGATCAATTTCTGGTTATTTAGAAAATTAAGGAGTAGTAGGTGGAGGAAAGGCAATAAGCATGTCCAAACAGTTTAATCAGCATTTAGAATTATGTAACCATGGAGATTTAAACATTTCGTTAGGAAAGGGGGCAGGATGGCATAGATCTAGACATGTCACTTTTTAATTTTGTCAGAGTAAGATACACAGTGGGACCTTAGATTTATTAAAGAGTAGACAATAACTTTAATCAAGAGATTGGATTTTACGTTCTTTTAATGAACAATAGATTTTTTTAATACAGTCAGAATTTAGGTTAAATAATTGTTGTATTCTTAGCTAAATAGTATTAAGAACAGCAATTTAGTATTGTGTGGGTTATTTTATCTTATTAAAATATTTTTTTTAAGTTAGAGTATAAATTATAAATGAAACATAGTGATTAATAATTAAATTTTAAAGAAAATTATCTTGTCTGAGTAAGGTATCTTGTGGAAACAAATAATGCTTAAATACGTAAATAATTTTTAACAACAAGTTGGATTTTTTTAAATAACTTCATGAGTAAAAGCGCTGAAATGTTTATGTTATAATTTAATTATGATAAATAATTATAGTATATTAAAGAATATTGTCGTTAAGAAAACTAATTTAATATTGTCTGAGTCTTATTTAGTAAAATAATTAATAATTTTTAAGTTGTAATAGAGCATAAATTATAAATGAAACATTGTAGTTTTTGAAATTAAAATAAAATTATTTTTTCTGTGTAAAATACATAGTGGGAACATATATTATTTAAATTTGCAGTCATCAATCTTATACAGCAGGCTGAACTTCAGATTATTTTTTTTTATATAATTAGGATTTTAATAGTTATGGCGTACTAAGGTATAGATTAAAAAACAAATTTCGTATTGTGTGGATCATTTTCTTTTTAAGGGGCTTGGAATTTTTACGTTGAAATTTGAACTGAATAATTCTAGTATACCAAGGTATATTATAGTTGAGAAACTCCACTACATTTTTGTGAACCATATTTTTTAGTAAATTTAATTTTCATTTTTATGTTATATTAGAGCACAAGTTATAAATGACACCTTGTGATTAATCAAATTTTAAAGAAAAATATTTTCGATGTTTACATAAAACAGTCAATTCATCCCTACATTTCAATAGTTCACCATTTTTAGGGAACCTTAAAATCTACAGTTTTTCACTCATGCACAAAGAACTAATGTCGTTGAACGACTTACAGATTCTTGTATATTTCCAGAATTTTCCATTTTACTTTCGGAGTTTTATTTGTGTTCTTTAACTTCTAAAAATACGCAGAAAAGGGATGTTTGGTTTTGATATAAATTTTTTTAAAGGAAGTTATGTGCACATCAGTCAGTTAAGTGCCATACGTGAAAGACGCTTGGGCGATCATGTCTCGAAAGAGAGATGGCTGACTAGGCAGAAGATTATCCCGCAGTAGGTTGCCATTGCTTTCTGCGATAGACTGGTTGCCAGGCAAAGCTATACAACCCAATCTGTTCTGTTATTTAACCCATAACTGGAAGGAAGAGACGGCTTAATACCTTTCCCAAGGGTATTTGCGCGTAAGTGAATACAATGAATTCAACTGGAATTCGAACTCGGCTCCCCAATTTCTCGTTCCGAGCTTATATCCACTGCACCACAACGCACATCCTACGTGCATATACCAATGTTATTTAAAAGTGTTCTTTGTAGATCCGATGTAACTTTTTTAATAGTTGGGTTTGTAATGGCTAGCAAGCTTGTCTTGCTAGAATCTATTACAACTGAGTCTCACTGGGTGCCCCGTATTTTTGGCCTTGTACCACATCAAAGCTGCGCTTAGAAAATCTGCTATAAATTAACCTTCGCGTTAAACATTATCACAATTAAACTCACTATTTTCTCTTTCTCTCTCTCTCTCTCTCTCTATCACGATATATATATATATATATATATATATATATATATATATATATATATATATATATATATATATATCGTGTAATTTTGTTATTACAATGGTTTATAAATGTATTAAATCACTACACACAAAATTAATGTTTCAGAAAATTATTTTTCTTCTTCAGGCGATATTTTAAAAACAAATGGTGAAAATGATTTATTTTAGAAAATATAAAATGAATTCATATTTATTCCAAAAGTTAAGGAGGGGTGATTGGAGGAATTTAAACAATATGATTATGTGTGTCTGTTTACTCAATCAAAAGTGAGAATTAGGTTAAACTGTGAAGTTGAACATTTACCTCGCATGAAAGAAATTGTTGCGTTATGTCTTGATAAAATTGCACCTTTTATTTGTCTGGGAAGATACAAACTGGAAACACATTATTTAAATGTGTAGATATTAGTTTGTGACAGTAGGTTACATTTTAGGATTTTAAAATTCAATTTTTATATTACTGTATTTGTCAAATGGGCTAAATTGTGTAGGTCAAAATTTAATTTAAGTAATTATTTTATAGTAAAGTATATTGTATTTCTGAAAACCGAGTTTGTGCAGGTAATTATTCTTAATAAAATAATTTTTATGTAATATTAGAGCAGAAATTATGAATGAACATTATAATGAATTAAATAAGTTAAATATTTATGGTGTTTACATAATACTGTCTATTCATTTATATGGTTTAGTAGTACTTTGTTTTTAAGAATATCTGAATTTATATAAAATTAAATGCAACGAACAGTAGCTTTTTAATCTATCTGCTTTTTCACTTCCTTATAATATAAATATATGAATTGAATAAATGGATTGGAAATCGACTAGATGATAGAATAAAGAAAAATGAACAAATAGGAAACGTATCTGGATGTACGTTCTCGTGCAGTGGATAAAATTGGCGAGCAGTGTTCGAATTGCAGTTGAATTTATTGCATTCACTTACGCACAAATACTCTTGGGTAAAGTGTTAATCCGCTTCTTTCCTCCAGCTATGGGTTAAATAAAAGGACAGATTGAGTTCTATTGCCTTGGCTAACAACCAGTCTACCGCAGTCAACCTACTGCTGGGAAGTCCATGCTCAGTCAGTCATGTCTCTTTCGCGACATGATCGCTCAAGTGTGTATTACGTACGGTACTTAACTGACTGATTGATCTTAATCTAAAAGATTTCACCTTTATAAAACTTTCTTTAGGGATCGAGAAAAAATGAAAATAAAAATAATACAACAAAAAAAATAACAAAAAAACAAAGAGACAGCAGACAATGATCTATACGAAAATGACTTATATTGGCTTTTCGTCAAAGACATACACAAATTCATTTACATTATCTAATGTTATCATCCAGCATAAATTTAAACTGACAAGCGTTTCTAAATAAACACACACATACACTATAACACACTTTACGACCAAAATATTTCTTACGTATGTACATAAATTATCTATCGTTTTAATGTACGTGACATGTGTATTAAACTCACACATATATTCGCATATATTAACTAACGTTAAGTGTTTCAACATAAATATACATATACATTATTTAACACTTTACCATACAAAATAATCCACACTCATATATCTTATAATTATCTATTGTTTTTATTGTTTTAATACCCGTGACACATATCTGACCAATAAGTCAGTCAGTCAGTTAACTGCCATATGTGGTACATGCTTGGTCGATCATGTCTCGCAAAAGACATGACTGGCTGGGCAGATGATTATACCGCAGTAGGTTGCCATTATATTCTACGGTAGACTGGTTGCCCTTTTCTCTACATATGTGGTAATCTACACCGGATTTTTCTATTTCTCCTAGTATTAGGACTTTACGATGTCCTTGCAGTCTTATCTTAAGAGTGTGGCTTGGTTCTCCTGTATTATTCTTACCAGAACTGAATGAAATAACGGAGACATAGTCCTCAATCATATCCTTCTCTGGAGATAATCTTACTCGGAAGAAATATTTGCGCAGTATTAAACCAATTTTGGAGGTCGTCCTGATGTTATATGGACCAGGGTTTTTTTATTTGTTCTAATAATCTCTTCACATTTGACTGGCAAGTGCAGATGTTCTCAGTGATACATGTCCGAGTGGATGAAAGTGTTGGTTGAATCCATTGAGTTGACCCAAAGGTTTGTAAGTTCAATACTAAGTAGAGGTGATCAAAGTTTAATTAATTGGAGATAACTGATATTGAGACATCATGAAGTAGTATGACTGGTGGAACTCGCTGTATGACATAAAGGGTTCAATTTAAAATTCACAATCACCTGAAGAAGACCGGAACATAAAAAATCCGAACCGTCTTAAATATGGAAACGAATTTTAACGATTTTATGCATCACATATCTTAAAAACAATCGTCAAAAAAATTTCAATTAAGTAGAAATCCCTTGAAAATATCCAATTAAGTGGCATTTGGGATAATAGACACTACGAATAGTTTTTACATTCTCTTAACGTTACAAAACGGATACATTTAAGCATACTAAAATAATTCAAAATACAATCAAAATGTTTTTGTCTTTCATCTTCAACAAAAAATATTCGAAAGAAAGGTTGCTGCAAAAAAGGTATTTTTTCTTGTCAGAATCCATTTTGCACATTTATGAATCTACCATTCGTCTCTGCATTGAATGCTGTTGTTATATCTGGTCGGGTTCTCTTGCTATTTATCTCAAGGTTCTTTACAAAATTCAAAGAAGGATCTGCCATGTAATATATCTTTAATTAGCATCTCGACTTCAGTCACGTTCTCCTCGCAATGATATGGCTTCCCTCTGTCTTTTCTGCATATACTTTCATAGCAACTGCTCTGACGAGCTTTTTTTCCCTGGTTCCCCGATCACATGAAGGAATTTAAGGTTATTACTAAGTCTAGGTTTTTATCATTGAAATAGATAAATGTAATCACCTCTTCTACTCCAATAGTTTTTTTCTCACTGTTCCCAGCCGATTGAAATATCTTCCGTTTACTTGCTTTCCAGATAGCTACAATCCTAAAAAATATAGAAGTAACGTCAATTGATATCTTTGTTCTTCACAAATTTTCGACATTTTATATATATATATATATATATATATATATATATATAATCTCATGGTCATCTTATTTATAATGTCCAAAATTTATGCGCAATACATCGACCTTACAAAACTGGTTTGAATCGCATAAGATCATGAAGTATATTTTCTCTACGTATTGTGTTAATCTGAATACAACTTAAGTCTTCACAAGAGACTATTGTTAGATGGTGAAAACATATTTGTAATATGGTTAATAATAAATAAAGGAATAACTGTTCTAAAAATATTATATGGTGATTCAAAAATTTTCCCTAGACTCCGTAGACTGTACCTTGAGTTTGTTTTTAATATTTATATATTTAGAATTTATTTATTTTATATTTATACTTTCATTAAGTTTCTTCTTTCTCTTGAAAAGTGTATATTTTTATGCAATCATTTCTTTTTTTAGGAGATGGATAAAAACAATGTATTTTTCTTGAATCCATTCAACACTCACTTGGGTATCTTAACGTGGTGTAATGGTTAGCAAGTGTGCCCCGCTAGAATAATTACAATTGAGTAGTAAGTTCAATCTTCATTGGGTGCCCCATGCTTTCGGCCTTGTGTCACATCTAAGCTGCGGTTAGAAAATCACCATACAACACACACTGATGAGAGCTGTACGAAATTAGTTGTTAGGTGGTAATTAGTAAAATTACTGGAATTAAAAAAGAACGTATGTTGTCTGTGGTTAAAAATACTGAAAACATCTGTTATTTTGAAGAGCGTGAATATAAAGCCTTAAAACAGATTGCACTCCTTATCTAAATACACTATTTCTGTTAAATTTGTTCACAAACTGAAGACTTCAACAGCGTCAACAAATTAAGAACCTCAAACATGGCCAAGTTCTTGCGATTATATTTTTCGCCTTAGGTCTCAATTTGATTAAATTTACGAATAGCTAAATCTTGTGGCCCAAAGTCCTGCATATCTAAATGATATTACGTTTTAGTTCTGAGTCAACGACAGTTCGATTAAAAGGAGTAGACATGTCTGTACTATATTTGTGTGGATGGACGTCGAAATCCGGAAGGTGATGCATTATAGAGGGGAGCCATAAATGACAGATGTCATATTCCAGGATCAAGCACGGTGAAATATTCCGGTGTGGAGTGAATAAAAGAAACAAACAACAAAAAACAAAAAACAAAAAAACAAAAAACAAAAGACATACAAACAAACAAGAGGAAATACATGTCAAATTGAATCCGGCAACTAAACATTAAAAAAAAGGCTTGTCAGTAATTTCGTTCTTTTATTTAAATATAACTTAAATAATAATGTGGATAATTTTAATGTCATAATAATAATGGTAATAACGATGCTGAATAGAAGAATTTGGCGGGAATAATGAAAATAATAAAGATATTGATAAATATTAATAATATTGTCTCAGGTATATGTATATTAATACCAGTAGTCTGATAGCTGTCAGTATGCATGGGTGATAGCATTTTCCCTCAGGCACTATAATTACAGAATTTAAATTCTTCATTTTTCAAATCTTGTATTTAAGGTTTTGATACAGTTCTAAATAATAAACTTTCGTGTCGTGACATTAAACTTCATTATTTTTACTAGCATGTATTTCCTCTTAAATCTAGTGCGCTAATATTTGTAGCAATATTTCCTTGAATATTTATTTCATGAAGAATTATTAACTATAATTGATTTTTGACTAGTACTTTTTAATGTTAATTTTATTTGCATATTTTAAAAACCTATGTTTTACAAAAGTGTTAGAAATGCTTGGAAACGTTGATATATGTGGGGAAAATATTAGAATAATCTAGAAGCTGTACTAGCAGCAAATCATCTGCATATGGTTAGAAAAGAAATTCAGTAAATTTACAAAAATAGAAAAAGATTAAGACAAGGACGAAATTTTAGAAAAAAAAGTAAACAAAAAGGATATTTATACTTCACATCAGAAAGATATACTTCAATTTTTACGTCACATAAGGAGGGAGGAAGGCTTTGAAAATTTGATACTCACAGGATAGATTAAAATCAAGAGGAACAAAGAAAATACGCATAACATGCTTAGTGATTTTGAGTAAATGGATGGCGGAATAAAGTTTAAGAGTCATGATAAAAACACAAAATTTATTAAGATCTAAAATGGACAAGAAATGGTGGAGAACCTTTATCGCCAACGTTACGAAAGACACGACAGATAAAAAATTACATGAGTATTATTAATAGCAATATTTTCTTGAATATTTATTTCATTAAGCATTATCAACCATAATTGATTTTTGACTAATAATTTTTAGTACTAATTCTGTCTACATAATTTAAAGGATTAGTATTCAATCAATTACTCTGTAGGCTCCCTGGAAAATGTAGCGTATTGAGACTGGTTTTAATAAGGTTAGCCTCACGATAAAGCAATAGCAAACCAATCAGACCTGCTTGTTTAATTATCTTTAGAGAAAGAAAATGCAATTTGTCCGAAAACGAATGGTTATTTTTGATAAAGGTGACCTAACAACTTAAAATTTAAAATTTATCGCCCGGTTCACACTCCACTCACGTCTATTGAACAGGTGAAGAGGCTCATCCCTTGTTTCCTGTTTAGGATCCGGTTTCCGGTTTTCTCTTTTCCAATCTTTTACTCTTACGTAGCCCCCTGCGCATCAGTGGCGTTATCGCCTTACTTGGGGTGATATGATTAAAAAAAATGTAGCAGTTACACTACACGCATTCTTGCAATATCGTCAATAGCACTATAATCTTCAAAAGTATAAGGAATGAGTAGTTCAAGGAAAAGTGTGCAATGATAAAGCCGACGAGCATCGGTATTTTTGCATGAAAGGAATAATAAAACAAAAGAGGATTTCCGCTAGAGGGTACCTGAAATAAAAGGAGGGTACCTGAAATAAAAGGGACAGAAATATATTTCATAGATTATACGAAGAACTCTTCTACTATGAAAGTAGCGGGAGGAGATTACAATATCAAAAGGCAGGTAAGTATTAAAGATTGACACTAGACGTCTTTCGTCAAGGGATTGTAATAAAAATGTTATCAGCTCCAAATTATCTCAAGATCGATAAGATTACGGTGATAGTAAACATACGACAATGGTGATATACTGGAAGGCTTCATTAAATCTGCCTTCATATCACTGCCTAAGAAACTAGACTGAAAATGAACGCGAACTCCATCGGACAATCAAATTAATGAACGACACAACTAAGATTATAATCTAGATTTTGATTAACAAAACTCATAACGGAATTAGAGTGAGAATTAGAAAAGAACAGTTTGTCTTCGTTAAAGACATTGGAACAAGAACAACAGTTATAATCAGAATGGTACCCGGTTCGCACTCCACCCTCGTCTATTGAACAGGGGAAGAAGCTCATCCCTTGCTCCCTGTTTAGGATGTGGTTTCCGGCTTTCTCTCTTCCAACCTTTTCACTCTTTTCTTTGTTTCTTTTTTTTTTCAATTGGAGTAGATAGACTAAAATATCGCCCAGTTCACATTTCACCCTCGTCTATTGAACAGGTGAAGAGGCTCATCCCTTGTTCCCTGTTTGGGATGTGGTTTCCGGTTTTTCTCTTTCCCAATCTTTTAACTCTTACGTAGACCTCTGCACATCAGTAGCGTTACCGCCTTGCTCGGGGTGATATGATTTAAAAAAAAAAAACGAGTGAGCATTACAAATACAGGAGGACATATACTTGATAGAGTATGCAATAGCACTTGATAAAATACAATCTAAAAATCTGTTTGAACTGTTAAAAAAACTGATTTATTTGGAAAAGATATTAGAGTATTCCAGAACATTTACTTAAATCACATGACCGTATGATCTTGAATAATAACTACACCAGTTTTGTAAGGTAGTGATTAAATTATGACGTAGAAAACTTCAACTTCATCATATATAAAAAAGGTGAATCAACAGAAAGTTAAGCAAGTTGGAATTATGACGTAGAAAACTTCAACTTCATCATATATAAAAAAGGTGAAGCAACAGAAAGTTAAGCAAGTTGGAATTATGACGTAGAAAACTTCAACTTCATCATATATAAAAAAAAGGTGAAGCAACAGAAATTTAAGCCTTGTTTGTCATGTGGAAACTTATATATTATATATTACTTATTCTTCTTGTCACAGAGCACAATGAAACTATGTACAATGAAATTGGACAGCAGAATCCAGACGAAGCAAGTCACACACAAAAAATACACTATCAATTGAATAAAAATGATAACATTTAAAATACATAGAAATTATCAACATTTGACAGCGTTCATTTCATACATGGTCCAATGATAGAAACTGTTCATCAAGCACATTGTTCTAGAGCTCATTGAACTAAAACGCCATCCTGGGGGTAATATTTCAAATAAGAAGTATCCTGGATGAGTTTTCTCTTTCATTATGTTTTTTTCTTCTGCAGGAACAACGAGATTTGAAAAGGTTATCTATAGAGGGCAGCTGATTATTTATATATATATATTTTTTTTTCTCTTGTCTGCTACAAAGTAGTAGTAAATATCAAACAGTTTTGCTGTAAGTCAGCGCACTCTCAATTGACAAGTTGTTTTGCGTTATCAGCAGTTCACTTTCTAAATACCTTTTTTTTTCTGAGAATCCTCAGTAAATAAATTCATTACTGTGCTTTCTTGGCTGGCGCGATGGAAAGCGCAGCTGCGAATATTTTATTGAGAATTCTCAGAAACGAAATTACAAATGCTGATGACATTCTACCACTGCTCTATTATATTACATAAAGTTCAAATCTTGTTTTTTCAAAGGACATTTTCATATATTTCATTACTCACTTTCTCTAAATCATTTTTCGCTATTTCTTTGCATTTTAGTATTTCTGTGACATATTTTATTTGTCTTCTAAACTATCCTGATACATAAGTATCCGTTTGTCTGATGAGTTCAAATCTTGATTTTTCTAAGGAAATGCTCATATATTTCATTACTTACTTTCTCTTAAACATTTTTCGCTATTTCTATGCGTTTTAGTATTTCTGTGACATATTTTATTTGTCTTCTAAACTATCCTGATACATAAGTGTCCGTTTTTCTGATGAGTTCAAATCTTGATTTTTCTAAGGAAATGCTCATATATTTAATTCCTCACTTTCTCTAAATCATTTTTCGCTATTTCTATGCATTTTAGTATTTCTGTGACATATTTTATTTGTCTTCTAAACTATCCTGATAGATAAGTATCCGTTTGTCTGATGAGTTCAAATCTTGATTTTTCTAAGGAAATGCTCATATATTTCATTACTCACTTTCTCTTAAACATTTTTCGCTATTTCTATGCGTTTTAGTATTTCTGTGACATATTTTATTTGTCTTCTAAACTATCCTGATACATAAGTATCCGTTTTTCTGATGAGTTCAAATCTTGATTTTTCTAAGGAAATGCTCATATATTTCATTCCTCACTTTCTCTAAATCATTTTTCGCTATTTCTATGCATTTTAGTATTTCTGTGACATATTTTATTTGTCTTCTAAACTATCCTGATAGATAAATATCCGTTTTTCTGATGAGTTCAAATCTTGATTTTTCTAAGGAAATGCTCATATATTTCATTACTCACTAATGAAAATTAGATAATAAATACAAGGAAGATATTAAAACGTAAAGTCATCAAGTAAATTTCTCTTTTTTCTTTTATATGCTCGTTCTACAATGTGAAACAGTAATCTAGTCTAATAATGTTACATTACTAGAGAATAGGCAATAAAAAAGGAAGATATTAGAACATACATTTATCAAGTAAATTTTTATTTTTTTCTATTTGATGTTTAAAAAATATGATACAAAATTGTTAACTTGTAATGTCACACTAACAGAAAATAGATAATAAACTTCTGGAAGTAATTAGAAAGTACATCTATTAAGTAAATTCCTTTTTTTTTTTTACCTCTATATGCAGGTTCCACGATGTACTACAGAAAAATGTTACCTTGTAATGTTGCATTAACAGGAAATAGATTTAAAAAATTCC
This sequence comes from Ascarosepion bandense, assembly GCA_037127315.1. NCBI lineage: Eukaryota > Metazoa > Mollusca > Cephalopoda > Sepiida > Sepiidae > Ascarosepion > Ascarosepion bandense. Next base: position 101,430 of record JBBBDQ010000808.1, on the reverse strand, counting down.
AGGAAAATAAATGAACATACATTCATTAGAAAATTCTATTTTTTCCTTCTGTTACACAAGATGCTACAAATTAGTGTATTATAACATTACACTATCAAAAAATGGGCAATAAATTCCAGGAAGATATTAGAACGGACATACATCAAAAAAAATTTTTTTCATCATTTTGATGGTTCCACAAGGTGTTATAAATATGTTGTCTTGAAATGTTACATTAAGAGAAAATGAATAATAAATTCAAATAAGATGGTACAAAAGCAAATTCTTCATGTTCGTATATAAGATGGTTCCACAAGGTGTTATAAAACCTCTAACATTGTATTAATAGAAAATTGAATGAAAATTTCAGGTAGACATTAGAATATACATTCATCATATAAATTCTTATTATTATTCCAAGTGTTAGTTTTACAAGGTGCCACAATAATGTCCCCTTTAACATTAAATTGACAAAAATGAATAATAAATACGAGGAAGATACAACATACATTAAAACATCGGTTCCAAAACATGTTACAAGAATGTTACCTTTTAATATTACAGTAAAAAAAATGAATAATAAATACGAGGAAGATACAACATACATTAAAACATCGGTTCCAAAACGTGTTACAAGAATGTTACCTTTTAATATTACAGTAAAAAAAATGAATAATAAATACGAGGAAGATACAACATACATTAAAACATCGGTTCCAAAACGTGTTACAAGAATGTTACCTTTTAATATTACAGTAAAAAAAAATGAATAATAAATACGAGGAAGATACAACATACATTAAAACATCGGTTCCAAAACGTGTTACAAGAATGTTACCTTTTAATATTACAGTAAAAAAAATGAATAATAAATACGAGGAAGATACAACATACATTAAAACATCGGTTCCAAAACGTGTTACAAGAATGTTACCTTTTAATATTACAGTAAAAAAAATGAATAATAAATACGAGGAAGATACAACATACATTAAAACATCGGTTCCAAAACGTGTTACAAGAATGTTACCTTTTAATATTACAGTAAAAAAAAATGAATAATAAATACGAGGAAGATACAACATACATTAAAACATCGGTTCCAAAACGTGTTACAAGAATGTTACCTTTTAATATTACAGTAAAAAAAATGAATAATAAATACGAGGAAGATACAACATACATTAAAACATCGGTTCCAAAACGTGTTACAAGAATGTTACCTTTTAATATTACAGTAAAAAAAATGAATAATAAATACGAGGAAGATACAACATACATTAAAACATCGGTTCCAAAACGTGTTACAAGAATGTTACCTTTTAATATTACAGTAAAAAAAATGAATAATAAATACGAGGAAGATACAACATACATTAAAACATCGGTTCCAAAACGTGTTACAAGAATGTTACCTTTTAATATTACAGTAAAAAAAATGAATAATAAATACGAGGAAGATACAACATACATTAAAACATCGGTTCCAAAACGTGTTACAAGAATGTTACCTTTTAATATTACAGTAAAAAAAATGAATAATAAATACGAGGAAGATACAACATACATTAAAACATCGGTTCCAAAACGTGTTACAAGAATGTTACCTTTTAATATTACAGTAAAAAAAAATGAATAATAAATACGAGGAAGATACAACATACATTAAAACATCGGTTCCAAAACGTGTTACAAGAATGTTACCTTTTAATATTACAGTAAAAAAAATGAATAATAAATACGAGGAAGATACAACATACATTAAAACATCGGTTCCAAAACGTGTTACAAGAATGTTACCTTTTAATATTACAGTAAAAAAAAATGAATAATAAATACGAGGAAGATACAACATGCATTAAAACATCGGTTCCAAAACGTGTTACAAGAATGTTACCTTTTAATATTACAGTAAAAAAATGTATAATAAATTAGTGGAAGACAAAAGAAGGTATATATATTCAACAAGTAAATTATTTTCTTCAAAAAGTTACCTTTTTACGTTACATTAACAAGTCAGTCAGTTAAGTGCCATACGTGATACACCCTTGGGCGATCATGTCTCGAAAGAGACATGACTGACTGGGCAGAAGATTATCCCGCAGTAGGTTGCCATTGCTTTCTGCGGTAGACTGGTTGCCGACCAAGGCTATAGAACCCAATCTGTCCTGCTATTTAACCCATAACTGGAAGGAAGAGACGGATTAATACCTTTCCCAACGGTATTTGCGCGTAAGTGAATACAATAGATTCAACTGGAATTCGAACTCGGCTCCCCGGTTTCTCGTTCCGAGCCGATATTTACTGTACCACAACGCATTAACAAGAATTAAAGAATAAATTAACAAGAATTAGAGAATAAATATCAGGAATAAATTTCAGGAAGATCTTTACAACATACATTCATCTAGTAAATAGTTCTATTTCTTATATATTCTAGGAAACAAAACTCATGCATTGTAACGTTATATTAATAGAAAAAGAATAAAAAATACCAGGAAACTTTTAGAACGTAAATTCATCAAGTAAATTCTTCCTTTTTATTCATATTGTGAGTTCAAGGGTTGCGAGAAAATGTTGAAATATAACGTTACTTTAACAGAAACTAGATAATACATTCCATGAAGATATTAGAACGTAAATACATCAAGTAAATTCTACTTTTTCCACTATATGCTGCTTCAAGAAGTTGCCATAAAAATGACGTTTTGTAATGTTACATTAACAGAAAATAGACAATAAATTCAATGAAGATATTAGAACGTACATACAACAAGTATATTATACTTTATCGTATATATGATGGTTTCAAAATGTGCTACAAAAATGTTACCTTGTAACGTTCTATTAAAATATGGAAAATAATTTCAAGGTTGATATCAGAACGTAAATTAAATAATTAAATTTTATATAAATATATTTCTTATACTTTTAATGATGGTTTTATATAAACATATTTATTACACTTCTAATGGTTGCTTTATATAAATATATTTTTTATACTTCTAATAATGGTGTTATATAAATATATATCTTATACCTCTAATGATGGATTTTTATAATCATATAATCCAAAACAAGGCAATTTAGTGCCACTGTTTTGCAGGGATTTATATAGGAGGGAAGTTATGAGAAAGAGTGACAGGTTATAGGGGGCGTCAGGAAGTTGGTAAGAGAAGGATGAGAATACTGATGAGAGTGGAGTGGATGGAGAAAGGACCATGAGAAGAGGATGCAGGTTAGTGAAATATGAGATGACTATTGATTTTACATTTAAATACTGTCAGGGAAGCAAGTAAATGGAAGGGAATTCCACAAGCGGGAAGTGCGAGGAAAGAATCTGATGGAGTAGAATTTGCGTTTACACGTTATTGGTTTCACAGTAAAAAAGTTGGGACCTAGTTGCTAATCTTGTGGCTTGAGAAAATTCATGTATAGGAGCAATAAGTTCATCGGAGCAGAAGCCGTGAAAGTATTTGTAGAAGAGACACAGGGAAGCCACATTGAGCTCTGTTGTGAGAGTTAAGCCGAGGAGGCGCAGTGTTTTCCTTTCAGGCAGACTAGCCTGATCCATGCTAATTGGGGGTAGGTTTTATATAAATATATTTCTTATACTTCTAATGATGGTTTCACAAGGTACAACAAAATGTTCCCTTTTAATGTGACATTAACAGGAAATCCATGATAAATTCCAGAAAGATATTAGAATATACAATCCTTAAGTAAATTCTCCCTTTTCTACAAGAATATATTAGAACGGACATTCATTAAGTACATTCTACGTATTCATCTATATGGCGGTTCCACACGCTAATACAAAAATGTAGTCTTGTTACATTAACTGCAAATGGAATATAAATTCAAGGAAGATATTAGAACATACAAGTGCCAAGAAAAATTATTATTTTCGTATATATGAACAAGGTTCAATAAAGTAATAAAAAACCGTTGACTTGTAATTTTACATTAATATAAAATTGAAAGTGAATTCCTAGACTAGAACGTACATTAATCAACTAAATTCTTCTTTTTATTCTATCTTCTTGTTCCACAAACTGCCACAAAAATGTGATTTTGTAACTTTACATTAACATTAACAGAAAATAGAAAATAAATTCGTGATATATATTAGAACGTAAGTTCATGAAATAATTCTTTTTGTTTTTCAGCTATATGCTTCTTCCAGGAGATGATGAAATTTTGTCTTGTAACGTTATATTAACAGAATGGATATTAATATCTTTCTGATCATACGTTTATCATGTAAATTCTTTTATTTCATCTATATGCTAGTTCCAAACGGTTAACAAAAATGATGCCTTTTAAAGTTGCGTAACACGAAAAAATAAAAATAACAGGAATATATTAGAGAATACATTCGTCAAGTAAACACTTCTTTTACCTCCATATGATGGTTTCATAAGATGCTACAAAAATGCTACCTTATAACATTACATTAAAAGGAATGGATAAGAAATTCCAGGAAGATATTCGTTCGCACATCTGAAAGGATAAGAAATTAATTAAGAATTAAAATCAACCCTCTTCACTTTTACAAAAATTCACAATGGCGTGGGACATCCTGGTTTTTCCCAAATAGAAAAAGATAAAGCTGAAACCAGATTTCGCAAGTAGGTGTTAAATTAATTTGGGCCAATGGGAGCGACTTGCAAGACTTGAGGACTTAGCGATCCAGTGCTAAATTAAAAAGGACTATACATAAATTACCTCCATCAGCGTCAACCGGTCAGTCAGATGGGAGCCGCGAGACGAAACAACTAAAATATAACTTCAACTTCAAATCCAAACGGAGATAAGGTCAGATCGCACCTTGTTCTATTTCTCTTTCCTTCTCGTGTGCTTATTTCTTTTACTTCTTCTTCTCCATCCAACGACATTCATACCAAACAAACACATGCATGCGTACGTACGTATATACTCTTTCAACTAATTACTACTACGAATATTTGTACGAATTCTTGATACCCTTAACTTTCTCAGAGAACATTTACTGCTACCAATTCTTGTTTTTCCTTCCTGTTAATAAATTTCTATTTTAACATAGAAAATGTATATTTTTATTCTTACACTATTCCACACTATTCTACACTAATTCACACATTTCTACCTTCAACCAACTTTCTGATGAATACCTTCTGATAACTCTGAATAAAACTTGTAAGCTGTAGGAAGTTCGATTATGCCTGACACAAGGTCGAATTAAGAAACATTAACCATCACCTTACGGCTGCACATTCATCAAGCTAATTCTTTATTTTCTTCTATATGTTACTGACTAATGGTGCTACGGAAACTTGCCTTTAACGTTACATGAGCAGAAAATAGATAATAAATTCTAAAAAGATATTAGAACGTAAATACACCAAGTATATTAATCATTTCGTCTATATTTTGGTTCCACAAGGTGCGACAACAATGTTACCTCGTAAGACTATATTAACAGGAAATGGATACTTCCAGAAGGAGAGTAAAATGTACACACATGAGATGAATTCTTCTTATTCTTCTATATACTTGTTCCACAAGCTGCTACAAAAATGTTGCCTTTAACGTTACATCAACATAAAATGGCTAATAAACTCAGGGAAGGTGTTAGAACGCACATTCTACAAGAAAATTTATCTTTATCTTCAATATGATGATTCTACAAGATACTACAAATAATATTATAATCATCTAGTAAATAGGTCTCTTTCTTCCATATAACTTTTTTACAAGGTGCTACAAAAATATTGCCTTGTGACATTACATTAACGGGAAAAAGATAATAAATAAAGATATTAGAACGTGCAGTCATAAAGAACATTTTTTGTTAATATGCTGCTTATACAAGTTGTTAGAAAAATGGCGCCTATATCGTTTTGTTAGCAGAAAATGGATAATGAATTGCAAGAAGATATTATAACGTACATTCGTTCAGTAATTTCTTCTTTTTTTTTTCAACATTATTCCGGTTCAACAATATACTGCAAAAATAACGTCTTGTAAAGTTACATAAACGGAAAATAAATAATAATGCGAAGAAGTTATTAGAGATTGCATTCATCAAGTAAATACTCCTTTTACTGTCTTTAATGACTGTATTAGACGCTATGAAATGTTGCCTTGTAACATTTCATTAACAGGAACTGGATAATAAATTTCAGGATGTTTTTAGAACATATATTCAGAAAGTAAATTCTTCTTTTTCTTCTATATGCTGATGCTAACTAATGCTAGAAAAATGTTGCCATTTAACGTTAAATTAAGAGAAGACTGATAGTAAATTGCAAGAAGATATTAGAACTTAGATTAATTATGCAAATTCTTCTTTTAGTACTGCATGCTGATTCAAAAAGATGATAAATAATATTGTCTTGTTACGTTAAATTAACAAAAAATAGATAACAAATACAAGGAATATATTAGAACATTCATTTATCATATAATTATTTTCTTTCCTAAGATGGTCTCGCAAGGTACTACTGTGCTACAAAAAAGTTACCTCGTAACGTTATATTAATAGAAAATGGATATTTGTTTTTAATAGTTTCGCCCCAAGCAAGGCATTCCACTGCCACTATAGCGCAGGGGATTACATAGGGGAAGGTGCTGAGAGAATGATTAGATATAGGAAATGTCAGAAGGAGAGTGATAGACGAGTAAGGAGGTACATAGGAAGAGTGTTTGAGAGAATGGGCGCGAGTTAATAAATTCCATAAATATATTCCAACATATATTCAATAAAGTAAATTATTCTTTTTCTTCTATATGCTCGTGACACAGGGTGCAACAAAAATAGTGCCTTGAACTTTTATAAATTCCTGGAAAGATATTAGAACGAACCTTCATCAAGTGAATTCTTCATATTGTATATATGATGTTTCCGCCACCTGATACAAAAATATTCCCTTGTAACTTCACAATAACAGGAAATAGATCTAAATTATATTTTTGTTCTATATGCTGGTCCTACAAGATGATACACAATATTGTCTTGTTTTGTTGAATTAAAAGAAAACGGAATTAATAAATACAAGGAATATATTAGAACGCTCGTTCCATCAAGTAATTCTTTCTTGCCTATGATGATTCTACAATGTACTACAAACATGTTGCTTTATAACGTTATATTAAAAGAAAAAGGAGAATAAATTGCATAAAGATATTAAAACTTACATTAAATAGAAATGAATAATACATTTCAGGAATAAATAAGCGTGTATTCATGAATACATTCAGGAAGAAATAAACGTATATTGATCAAGTAAGATCTGCCTTTTTCTTACAGATGCTGATTCCAGAAGTTGCTTCAAAATGTTGTTTAGTGAAGTCATTGGAGTAAATAGACTAAACTATCGCCCGGTTCACACTCCACCCACGTCTATTGAACAGGTGAAGAGGCTCATCCCTTGTTTCCTGTTTAGGATGTGGTTACCGGTTTTTCTCTTTTCCAGTCGTTTCACTCTTACGTAGCCCCCTGCGCATCAGTGGCTTTTTCGCCTTGCTTGAGGTGATATGATTAAAAAAAATATTAACAGGAAGTGGATAATAAATATTAGCAAGTTATTAGTCTGTACATTCATGAAATAAATTCTTCTTTTCTTTCTTATGCTAGTTAAAAATCATTTATCCATCACACCCAATGGTGCATAAGGCAGCCACTTTTTGTTGCTGTTTCTGTAACAAACTGTTTTTTACGGTGCAGGGTTGTTAGCCCTGCGCCCAACGCCCAAACCTGGAGGACCGGTGGACCATTCCTGGTCCTTACGTTTACAGCACCTGGTATTCCCAAATGGTCAACCATTTAAGTACTGACCAGGCTCAATATTGCTTAACTTCGGTGATTGGACGGGAACCGGTGCATTCAACACGGTATAGCCGTAGACTGGTTAGACATATTGCTACGTAAATATTGCCTTTTAACGTTAGATTAACAGACTAATAAATACAAGAAATATATCGGAAGGTAGATTCATAAAAAAAGTTTTCTTGTTCTACTTTACAGCATATATAGAATATCTAGAATAACCTAGAAAAATATTGCCTTTAAAAGTAACAGAAAATACATAATTAATAGAAGGAAAATATTAAAACTTACATTCATCAAGCATTTTCTAATTTTTCTTCTATATGCTGGTTCCCCAATGCGCCGAAATAATGATGCCTTGTAATGTTACGTTAACAGAAAGTGGATAATAATTTCCACGAAGGTAGTAGAACATACATTCATAAATTAAATTCTTTATCTTCAATAAAATCTTTTACGACTTACTAAAAAATGTTAGCATGTGTGTTCTGGTGCAGTGGATATCGACTCGGAACGACAAATCGGGTTGCCGAGTTTGAATTCCAGTTGAATTTCTTGCATTCACTTACGCACAAATACCCTTGGAAAAGTTATTAATCCGTCTCTTCCCTCAAGTTATGGATTAAATAACAGGACAGATTGGGTTCTATAGCCTTGGTTGGCAACCAGTTTACCGCAGAAAGCAATGGCAACCTACTGCGGGATAATCTTCTGCCCAGTCAGTCGTGTCTCTTTCGAGACCTGATCGCTTAAAGCGTGTATCCCGTAAGGTACTTAACTGACTGATATTAAATACAAGAAAGATATTAGAATGTAGATTCATCAAGTAAATTCTTAATACCTTTCCGAAGGGTATTTGTGCGTAAGTGAATGTAAAGAATTCAACTGTAATTCGAACTCGGCTCCCCGATTTGTCGTTCCGAGTCGATATTCACTGCAACACAACACACATCCTTGTAACGTTACATTGACAGAAAATATTGACAGAAAATGAAAATGAATGCCAGAAATATATTAGTGCGTACATTCTTAAGTAAATTATTCTTTCTTTTCTATATACTTCTTCTACAACGTGCTACACAAATGTTGCTTTGTAACGTTACATTGAAGAAAAATGGAAAAAATCCATGAAGTTGGACTGTAAATTCAATAAGTACATTCTGTTATGGTACCCTACCTATAGGAATGGACTCTTCCTCCGTCAGTAAATACTAACTCGCGTGACATCCGGAGGCGCAGCTGTGAGGCAGTCAAGTAACAGTCTAGAGACAGTCGCGATGCAGTGTAACTATAACGTTCGGATTTACACTTCCATTTGCTGATTACTAACACACTTCCTTTGTATATATGTTCTGTTATTCTAATATACTGTTTGAACCAGCCTTATTGTTATCGTGTCTTTCTTCCTCGCTCTAACAGGCTATAACAACTTGGCGATGAAGATTCGTCACAGCAGATTCTTATTTTTCTTTTACATGACGGTTCTATAATGTTTTACAAGAATGTTGCCTTGTTACGTTAACTGAAAATAGATAATTATTTCCTGGAAGATATTAGAACGTTCATTCATATGCTGGTTGCACATGGGGTTTCAAAAGTTTTTCCTTGAAAGTTAACATTAACAAGAAATGCATAATAAATACCAGTACGATATGAGAAGATATATTCTTATTTTACTTTTATATGATGATTTCACAAGATTCTATAAACATGTTGCGTTTTAAAGTTACATTAACAAAAAATGGGTAATAAATACTAGGAACATATTTGAACGTACCTTCAACAAATAACAAGAAAAATGTTGCCTTCTGATGTTAGGTTATGGGTAATTAAATAATACATTCTAGTAAATTATTAGAACGTAGATTTATAAATTACATTTTTGTTTTTCATTTATATGTTGATTTCATAAGGGTCTACAAAATGTCGCCTGTTAACAGAAAATTAACAGAAAATTGATAATAATTACTTGGAATATATCAGAACGTACAGTCATCAAATAAATTATTCTTTTTCTTCTATATTCTAGTTCCACAAGGTCGTATAAATGTCATGCCTTGTACAATTACAGTAAATGAAAATGTATGATAAATACCAAAAAGATATTGGCATATACATTAATCAAATAGATTCTTCCTTCTCTTCCATATGATTGTTCCATAGTAGGCTAAAAACATTAACAGAAAATTTATAACAGATATCAGGAAGATATTATCACGTTCATCTATCAAGTAAATTCTTGTATTTCTTCGATATGATAATTCTACATGGTGCTACAAATATGTTGCATTGTCAAGTTACATAATCAGAAAATGGATAATAAATTCTAAGAAGATATTAGAACCTAGATTCATCAAGTAATTTGTTCTTATTCTTCTATATTTTAATTCCTTAAGGTACTGTCGAAATTTTGCTTTTTAACTTTATATTAACAGAAAATGAATAATAAATATTAGGTAGATATTAGAACGTAGATTCATCAAATAAATTCTACGTTTTTCCATATTTTGGTGCTACAAAAATTTTTCTTTCTAAACTTACATCAATGAAAATGTATAAAAGATTTTCTGGAAGATATTAGAACGTCAGTCAGTCAGTTAAGTGCCATGCGCGATACACGCTTGGGCGATCATGTCTCGAGACATGACTGACTGGGCAGAAGATTATCCCGCAGTAGGTTGCCATTGTTTTCTGCGGTAGACTGGTTGCCGACCAAGGCTATAGAACTCAGTCTCTCCTGTTATTTAACCCATAACTGGATGGGAAGAGATGGATTAATACTTTTCCCAAGAGTATTTGCGCGTAGGTGAATGCAATGAATTCAACTGGAATTCGAACTCGGTTCCCCGATTTCTTGTTCCGAGCCGATATCTACTGCGCGACAACGCACATCCGATTAGAACGTACATTCGTCAAAAAATATTTATTTTTCTTCTATATGATAATTAGTCATTTGCTACAATGTTGTTATCTTGTAACGGTAAAATAAAAGATATTCTAAAATAAATATTAGGATGATATTAGAACGTACTTCACCAAGTTAATTATTTTTTTCCATATGCTGGTTGAGGAAGTGACTTTGGAAATGTTGCTTTGTAAACTTACATTAACAGAAAGTAGATAATAAATTCATGGAAGATATTAGAACGTACCTTCATCAAGTATTTTTCTTTTGTATATATATTATGTTTTTACAAGGTGCTACAAAAATATTGCCTTGTGAATTTACATTATCATAAAATGGATAATAACTACCTGAAATATATGAGAAATTACATTCATCAGGTAATTTTTTTTTTCTGTAGGATGTTTCCACAATTTGATAGACAAATACTGACCTGTAACTCTTCGGCAAGTGAAGATGGATAGTATATTCAGAGAAGAGTTTAGCACGTATGTACATAAAAAAAAATCTTTTTTTCTTCCCCTTTATGCTGATTTTACATGGTGCTACAAAAATTTTAATTCTTAACGTTTCATTAACAGAAAATAGATTATAGATACCAGCAAGGTATTTAGATCTATCAAATAATTTCTTCCTTTATATATATATATGCTTGTTTCACAAGTAGCTACAAAATATTTCCATTACATTAACAAAAAAAAAAAAGAAAGGATAATAAATTCAAGGAAGATATTAGAACATACATTCATGAAGTAAATTCTATTTTTTCCATATATTTTTCTTACAATGTGGTGTAGAAATATCGCCTTGCAAATTTACATTAGCAGGAAATGGATAATAAATTTTCAAAAATATATTTCAATGTACATTCATAAAGTAAATACTTCTTTTTCATCCATATACCGGATCCACATGGTACTACAAAAAATGTTACCTGTAACATTACATTAAAATATTAAAACGTTAATTCATCACGTCAATTTTTTCTTCCATATGATGATTCCAAATGGTACTACAAAAGTGTTACCTGTAACGTTACATTAATATATTAAAACATTAATTCATCACGTTAATTTTGCTTTTTCTTCCATATGATGATTACAAAGGTTACTACAAAAATGTTACCTGTAACAACGTTACCTTAATATATTAAAACGTTAATTCATCATGTTAATTTTTCTTTTCTTTCCATATGATGATTCAAAACGCTACTACAAAAAAGTATTACCTGTAACGTTACATTCATATATTTAAACGGTAATTCATCACGTTAATTTTATGTTTTCTTCCATATGATGATTCTAAGTTGTATTACAAAAATGTTACCTGTAACGTTACATTATTATATTAAAATGTTAATTTATCCCGGTTAATTTTTCTTTTTTTTTCCATCTGATGATTCCAAATTTACTACAAAAATGTTACCTATAACGTTACATTATTATATTAAAATGTTAATTTATCCCGTTAATTTTTCTTTTTTCTCCATCTGATGATTCCAAATTTACTACAAAAATGTTACCTATAACGTTACATTATTATATTAAAATGTTAATTTATCCCGTTAATTTTTCTTTTTTCTCCATCTGATGATTCCAAATTTACTACAAAAATGTTACCTATAACGTTACATTATTATATTAAAATGTTAATTTATCCCGTTAATTTTTCTTTTTTCTCCATCTGATGATTCCAAATTTACTACAAAAATGTTACCTATAACGTTACATTATTATATTAAAATGTTAATTTATCCCGTTAATTTTTCTTTTTTTTTCCATCTGATGATTCCAAATTTACTACAAAAATGTTACCTATAACGTTACATTATTATATTAAAATGTTAATTTATCCCGTTAATTTTTCTTTTTTCTCCATCTGATGATTCCAAATTTACTACAAAAATGTTACCTATTAACGTTACCTTAATATATTAAAACGTTAATACATCTCGTTAATTTTTCTTTTTCTTCCATATGATGATTACAAATGCTAAAATATAAAATGTTTTCTTCTATATGCCGGTTCGATAAGTTCCTACAAAAATAATTGCTTAGTTCAATGACCTTAACAGAAAATGGATAATAAATTCCAGGAAGATATTAAAACGTACATTCACCAAGTAAATTCTGATTTTTTTTTCTTATTTACTGGTTACGTACATTCCTAAAGTAATTTCTTCTTTTCTTTTTTTTCTATATTCTCGTTCCCCAAGATGCTATAAATATGTTGCCTTTTAACGTTACATTAACAAAAATATGGAAAATTTATTCCAAGTAGTTATTAGGACGTACATTCGATCAGTAAATATTTATTTTTCGTATATATGCTGGTAATACAATGTGCTACAGAAATGTTGGCATGTCACATTACATTTACAGAAAATAGATAATAAATTCTATGAATATATTAGAACGGAGATTGGTCAAATAAAATTTCTTCTATATTCTGGCTCTACATGTTGCATACAAATGCTACCTTTCAACGTCATATTAATAGAAATGGATAATAAATTCTAGGAAGACATTAGAAATTAGATCGGTTATATCTTTCTTTTATTTATTGATGTTGGTTCCACAATATACTACAAAAATCAAGTAAATCCTTCTTTATATATATATATATATATGTGTGTGTGTGTGTGTGTGTGTGTGTGTGTGTGTGTGTGAAAAGTGTATGTATATAATTATAAATATCAATATATATATATGTATGCAATTTGTTACATATATTATATTGTTTACATATTATATGCGTAGTACTTATTTAAAAGCGCCCAATATCAGTGACAGACCAGACATATTCATATAGATAGGTGTGAGTTTGATAGGTGTGAGTTTGATAGGTGTGAGTTAGCAAAAATATTCAACAAAAACAACGTCAAAATTTCTTACAACTGCACAAAAATATTACACAAATAATAAAAAGCCACAACAAAAAATTAACAAACTACAATAATTCAATCAAAGAGACTCAATGCAATTGCAGAAACGGAACTACATGCCCACTCCAGAGAAATTGCCAGCAAACAAACATGGTATATAAAGCCAAGGTAAGTGCAAACAACAACACAATGTACTACATCGGTGCCACTGAGGGACCATTTAAGAAAAAAATAACAACCACAATCTTTCATTCTCCAACAGAAAATACTTGAACATCACTACGCTATCAACATAAGTATGGCATCTAAAAGACAGAAATATTTCACCTACAATAAGCTGGAAAATACTGAAGAAAGCACATTGCAACAACATTACAAAAAATGCCTACTTTGCCTTCATGAGAAAGTAGCAATTATATCTCATATCCCACAAAAGAACTTACTAAACACGAGATCAGAACTAATTTCCAAATGCAGACATGAAAATAAACACCTATTATCACAATTTATACCAAACGGATAAAAAAAAAAAGAAAATCACACGTCTCTGCCATAGTAAAATTAATACACCACAAATAAACACTAACAAGCATTACAAATTAGAATTTCTACCATTTAACTATACGCAACCACAAAAAATAAAAAAAAACAAGCCAATAACCGACTTTAAAACAAAAAATAACAATACAGCCTTAAATAAAATAATAGCAATTCTTACCTATCATAGTTTCAGAACCCATCATACGTACATATGTACGTACGAGAAATCGACAACTGTCTGCGCGTCAACATCACTACACCATTCGAATACACCAATCAAATGCGCATGTCTGCGCGCAACGGCACACATACATATATATACCGAACCCCGCACGATTCGCATGTGTATGTTTATGCCAGCCTCAGTGAGCGAACGCGCGTGCGTGTGTGTGTCCTTGCGCGCGTTGATGGGTGTACAAATGTATATACATATATGTCTGCGTTTGTCGTGACGACAGATTTCCCACACTTCCAGAAAAATACACGAATATACGCAACCTACGTATAAACAATTTTTTAAAAAATTAATCAGTTTGTCTGACGATCGCAAGAGCGTGAAACCCAGAGTTACAAACTCACACCTATCTATCTATCTATCTATATATATATATATATATATATATAAATCTATCTAAACTTATTTATAAATGGAACTTTGTGTGTGTGTGTGTGTGTGTGTGTGTGTGTGTGTGTGTGTGTGTGTGTGTGTGTGTGTGTCCGTTACACATGGAATCCGAAACGTCTGAACCGATTTTCTTGAAAATATACACAGGTGTACAATACGCGTCTGCGAGTGTTCTTAGCTTGGTCTTGTGTCGAGGTACCCCGATAAATATCGAAAATCGATAATCGAAAAAATCGGGTTATAGAAGGAGTGGTCCGATTTTAATCAAATTTAATACACTCATAACAAAGACATAATAAACGATATTCAGAAGTTTCAAGGTTGCAGTTTTTACAATAGTGTAGTAAATCGATAATATATATATAAGGCAAGGTGTTTGTGTGTGTGTCTCTTTATATGCCTGTATGTCTGTATTTTTTTCAGCCCTTTTATTTTAGTTTTTGCTTCGGGTTTAGCTCTAAGTAGGTATAATCGTAGTTCTTAGTCTCAGCCATGATACCATTTACTCAGAGGACTTATTTAGCCTTCAAAATTCACTTTACGACGAAAGAAACTTATTTGATATTGATACCAGAAAATCAAAATTTGACTTACATCCATTCATTTTTCTTTCAGTCTACGGTTTCGCTTTAACTGGAAACAACTATTGCTTTTTAGTCTTTCGTGCCAACGTCCAATGTGTTTGAGCTCCAGGACCATGGATTAGTCTTAAAGCTTTCATTGCACCCGAGCAACACCGAGCTATACTGTTAGTATATATATATATATATATAGCGTGTATAATGATAATATACACGCTAAAAAGTTTGCCTTCTTCTACCGAGCGCCTATAGCCCAGAGGTAGAATCGCCGACTGACGCCAATTCGGTCGGGTTTCGATCCTGGGTTAAAAAGCAATCGGAGTCTAACCGTACTGATGAGCTGTGATACAGCGAAACAGATCTGTCTGCGGATGACAATATATATATATATATATATCCTAATTTAATAAGAGCGTATACCCGCGTTGTAATCTATTCACTGTATGCGTACGAATTCCTTTTTTGTCGAAGCTTAACTTGATATAAAATGACTGTGTTCCGACTCTAAACGAAAATATCTTCTGTATATAATTTTCGCCTCTTTTTCGATCTGGCTGTATATTTTTCCTTGCCGGTTATAGTGAATGCTAAGAATGCGTGAAAGCATTCCTGATAACGTCATCATATTCTGATTATATTACCAATCCTATACTAGTGTTAATATCATCTGAATCCAATCAGATTTCTTCTTTATATCGTACTGTGTTAATAACGATAAGACTGACGATATTATTTTTTACTTTCTTAAACGCCTTTTAACACTTATCAGTCCAATTCCACTTTACGCGTTTTGAAATAATCCCATCGAGTTAGTACCGAATAAATTTTTAAGTATTTTCTTAACTGTAAAACCTTAGATTTTACGCCCTTGTTACGAAATGCAACTTTATAAATCATTTCCCCAATGAAAAATAATTTCTTATCCGACATGCCACGTGCAATTTTCGAAGTTCATTTTAATGTAGTTTTTCCGTTTGCTTTCCAAGTGTCTTTGTTAATTACTGTGATATCACTATCATTTTACATCCACAATATTAATTTTCATATGCACCACTTTTCTTTGATTTTCTGTGGTTATTTTTCCGTCGCAACACTGCGTACGAAATTTTCTCTATGTTAAGTTTTCCGTCATTTAATTTTTACTGTTTGACTAATTATGTCCTATTTTCTATTCTCTTAGAACTTTGAATTCTTAAAATTTCTCCTCATCTGAAACATGGGTCATTTTTTCTCCACATTTTTCTTTAGCTTGTATGCATGCGTATTCTTTTTCACCAAGATAGACTAAACTATCGCCCGGTTTACACTCCACCCATATCTATTGAACAGGTGAAGAGGCTCATCCCTTGTTTCCTGTTTAGGATGTGATTTCCGGCTTTCTCTTTTCCAATCTTTTCACTCTTATGTAGCCCCCTGCTCACCAGTGGCGTTACCGCTTTTCTCGGGGTGATATGATTTTAAAAGAAAAGTTTCCCCTGTCTCGTGTGTCTGATTTAGGATTTTCTGACATTTGTCCGGTAGTTATTGTAGTGTTAGTTTTTTTCAGATTTTGTTTTGAACTCTGCGTCTTTTTTTCACTGTTAACTCTTGAACGAAAAGCAATTCTTTAACGCCAGCCAGTTTGAGTTGTTTATTATAAAGCTTTCATGTTTCCAACGATTCCAGTAATATGTAACAAAATATTAATATTTTTTATCAGATACATATATTCCCAAAGATTTTAAAATAACGAGCAATTCTTGCTTAAAATGTTAGAATATTTACTATTTCTTCTTTATTGGTAGTTTTTTTTAATCATTTCACCCCAAGCAAGGCATTCCACTGCCACTATAGCGCATGGAGTTACATAGAGCGATTGGATATAGGAAATGTCAGAAGGAGGTAAAAACATTCCATAAAAGCTGAAGATGCACTTAACTGAGGGGTACTATCTGTAAAGATTGCTTCGAAAATATTTTATAGGGAAGGGAGAGATTTTTCCTCATTTTCACCTTCCAGCCTAACAGCTTTTGTAACCAACGATAAAGGTACTTGTATATAACATGATCTTGAATTAACGCCAACAGTAGTTTTGAATTCTCTAAAATAACACTGTAATACATTTTTCCACCCAAATGTTGTGCACATTTTTATGGAATTTTTTTTCCACGCTGAATATGAAGATCAAGTTCATTCTCTCCCATGACATTATGTTTTCTCAGTTCAGATAATTTCTATTTTGCTTAATATAATCCAAAATACTCATGTATCTAAAATACCTATTTAAATACCCATACTCATTTAACTAAAATATTTATTTAAATACCCATACTCATTTATCTAAAATATTTATTTAAATACCCATACTCACTTATATAAAATACCTATTTAAATACCCATACACATTTATCTAAAATACCTATTTAAATACCCATACTCATTTATCTAAAATACCTATTTAAATACCCATACTCATTTAGCTAACATACATATTTAAATACCAATACTCATTTATCTAAAATACCTATTTAAATACCCATACTCATTTAACTAAAATATTTATTAAATACCCATACTCACTTATCTAAAATACCTATTTAAATACCCATACTCATTTAACTAAAATACCTATTTAACTACCCATACTCATTTAACTAAAATATTCATTTAAATACTCATACTCATTTTTCTAAAATACCCATTTAAATACCCATACTCATTTAACTAAAATACCTATTTAAATACCCATACTCATTTATCTAAAATGCCTATTTAAATACCCATACTCAGTTATCTAAAATACCTATCTAAATACCCATACTCATTTATCTAAAATACCTATTTAAATACCCATACTCATTTATCTAAAATACCTATTTAAATACCCATACTCATTTAACTAAAATATTTATTTAAATACCCATATACCAGGTCCAAGTCAAACTAACCTTAAACGTTTTCAGACAAGAATAACTTATCATAAAAGAAAAAGCATCCCAATAACTTCAAGAATGCATTTTAGCATTTTCAGAAAAAGATTTCAGAAAAATCTCACACAAAATTAAACTGAGGCAAACATATATGATGCATTTTTTAATAAAAACAGATAAAAAAAGATACAAAGAAATGAGAAAACATTCACTTTTGTCCATCGAAAAACATAAATCACTACCCACCCTAATTCATCAATGTTTGTATGCATGTTATACAGAAACTGTATGAGAATACCAGACCTCCGATATATGCAAGTGATATGGTAAAATAATATGATGGCTAATTCTAAAGAGCTTTTTCTATGAACAGTAGAGAAGGAACAGAAATTACAAAGTTTTAACAAACTAACATCATTGAGAGCACAAGAACATTTGCCAGTGAGATATCTCTCATAAAATTAAGCATTTTTGTGCCAGTTTATCTAAACTGAAATAGATTAGAATTCATTTTGAAAGTTATTTGGATACTTTTTGTTGAATGATGAATCATTTTAACAAAATGTTTCAACTATGTCACTCGCATATTTAAACCGTGGCATATCTCTGTGAATTAGACATTTTGGAACATTTTGAGTAAACTGTGGAGTGATAGGGCAAAATAACTTTGATTTTCAGATTCAGCGTAAAAAATATCCAATAAAACATGTGCCCAGTGCTCAACAACATTTGCATCGAAAAAATGTCAGGCAGTGTAATAACAGACTTCTCCTAGGAGAACCAAAATGATATAAAAAGCAACGAAAGATTAACCTTAATATCAGCGAAATAAATTTGAAAGAAGTTACATATGATAGAATGACTGAAAAAATAGAAACAATGTAATATTTCATACAAATAGATTTGATCTTCTGCTTAACAAAAGATGTAAAAGAACAAGAGGATTTAGAAAGAGGATTTATTAACATCATAGACAAACTGTGAATGACCAAATATGATTGGAGAATACACAACTGTACCAGCAATATATAAACAGAATCAGCTCGACTAAAAGAAAAACAAACGTTTTAATATTGAAATACTTCACAAGAAAAAATCAGTAAAGTCCATGGTGAATGCAATGAAAACATCACCGAAAAGCATACAGAAGACAGTAGCCTAGAGTACAGGTGAAAGGAGCAATGGAATCCTTGATAACTACTCACCTGGATAAATACACCAGAACAAACTACAAAAAAATAAAATAAAATAAAATGTGCATAATTCTGAAAAACCATACCATAAGAGAAGAAAAAAAAAAGATTTTTAAAAGAATAGGAAAAATAATATCTGTATATATATGAGATGAGGTATTGCAATTATTTACACTATTTACATTGTTCAGACTGTTGTCCTTATCTTTGTTGCTATATTGACAACGTTTAGGCCCTTGTACGCTCCGGTCTTCTACAAGAACACATGGCCTAGTAGATAAAAATTGATTGAAGTAATCCAGTGATTTAACCCAAAGAGTTATGAGTTCGATATCTAAACACAGCAGAGGTAATCAAAAACTTAGAGAGTTTAAGTGAAACTGAGATATTCGGAAGAGGTATGGGGCATGGAACTAGAATAATTTACCCCAGTGGACGAAATATAGGTTTGGTTTGAAATTGAAAGAGAAAAACCGGAAACCACATCCTAAACAGGGAACGAGGGATGAGCCTCTTAACCTGTTCAATAGACATGGGTGGAGTGTGAACCGGGCGATATATTTTTTATAAAAATCTATTTTTTAGGTATATATATTTTTTATAAAAATCTATATTTTAGGTATACATATTTTTTATAAAAATCTATTGTTTAGGTATATATATTTTTTATAAAAATCTGTATTTTAGGTATATATATTTTTTATAAAAATCTATTGTTTAGGTATATATATTTTTTATAAAAATTTATTTTTAGGTATATATATTTTTTATAAAAATCTATTTTTTAGGTATATGCTATTTTTTTTATTATTTCACACCAAACAAGGCAGCTTTACTGCCTCTAGTGCGCAGGGAGTCACATAAGAGGAGAGTGAGGAGAAAGAGGAACAAGTTATAGGGGGTGTCAGAGAATGGTTAAGGGAGCACCAGCGTGAAGATAGCTGATGAGAGCAGAGTGGGCGGTGAAAAGAACATGAGGGAAAGGATGCGAGTCAGAGAGATAACAGATGGCAAATGAACTTACATTTAAATTCTTGGAGCTGTCAGGGAAGCAAGTATACGAAAGGGAATTCCACAGGTGGGAAATGCGAGACAAGAAGCTGTTAGAGTATAAGTTTGGGTTACATTTTATTAGTTTCACTGTAAAAGAGTGAGACCTAGTTGTTGGTCTAGTAGCTCGAGTAAATTCATGCAGAAGAGGTACCAGGGAGCTAAGCTCATAAGGAGCAGATGCCATGAAAATACTTGTAGAAGAGACAGGAAGAAGACGCATTACTCCGGTAAGAAAGTGACTGCAGCTGAGCTACCAAGTCGGGATCGATCACACTGCAGATTTTCCGTTGGATTTCGTCAATAACCCCGAAGTGAATAGCAGGGGCTGTCTACTATCTCTGCTAGCTAAACAACTTACAGACCTAGTCAGGAACATTTGAGTTTGTTCAAAACCCACAGAGCCCACCTGTGATTTATATTGCAACTATGCTGAGCAGACATTAGTTTCAGTTTCTGGGTGCGAGCGCATTATCTAACAAAAAAGAAACAGTCTAATCAAGGCCAGAACACTCAGAACCTCAGTCACGATGACTTGCGACTTCGTACCAGCTTAACATTCGGCAACTCAATTTCACTCACAATGGTTGTTTCAACCTGTGGTATGCTTTTCATGCACTTTTCAAAGGTTTCGCACGCAGGCATCGCCTCCTTCAGACCGATAACATCAAGAAATCAGCTTCCTCACAAATCGATCCTGGCAGGATTCGAACCCGGGTTTCATGGTCAGAAAGTGAACGTTCTGCCCACTTAGCCATAAATAATCGAGTAAACAATAGAAAAACAAAATGGATGGTCTCAGTCAATGCCTTGAAAATCAAACCAGTTTCATTCCATAATTACTGAGAAAATTCTAAATTTTCGCCCATCGCGATGAATAGGGGATCTTTCAAGGAGGCCCATACTTTAAGTGTTTGTCAGCATAAACTCAATCCAAACCTCAGATGAAACTCATACATATGATCTATTGTTAAAGATGCTGGAAAAATTATCAATAACTGTATTTCTTCAGTAATTAAGCTATCTCAGAAAATAAAGAAAATAAAATACGCTTTAGATTAGAGATACACTGCGAATACTATATGGAACAGAGAAAATAAATCTAATTGTTTGATCACTAGGCAGACAATCAGACTGGATTTGCTAGTATTGGATGGTGTCCTGTTTCGGAAAAGCATTAATCTGAATTCAAAACTCTAGGAAAATCAAACGGGTAACCATTGCAGTATCTCTCTCAAGTAGACATCAAAATTCACATATAATAAAGAAAACGTAACTTCATAGAAGCATCATTGATTTGCTACGTAATAATCAAAACATACAAATCTGAGACCGATCTAGAAAGTAAAATGGCGATATAGTTCATTTTTTGATAGTCTGAATATAACACGCAAGTAACGAGACGGATCAGTTAGCCATAAGCAAATGGTACAATCAGAAATCTCAGGCTATCCTACAAAGTAAGAAACATAAGATACTCTAAGATTTAATATATTTGTGCAGATAGCTGCGTCAATCTTATAAAATAAAAAAGAATACCATATTTTGGAACATTTAAATTGCTTCCAAATATATCTCAAGATAAAGAGTGGTATGATAGCCTCAAAAGAATATGAAAAAGAAGAACAGAAAGATTTACCAGATCGTAGTTGTACACTCATATATAAGTAAATATAATAAATGAAGTACTTGACAACGAATAACTGTCAATGACGATCACATCAGATATTTTAAAGACATTAGACAAGGTATCGTAAATAGGGTTACTACACAATCATTCTAGTCATTGGAAAAGTACGGTCTTTTTTC
Source organism: Ascarosepion bandense (assembly GCA_037127315.1). Classification (NCBI taxonomy): domain Eukaryota; kingdom Metazoa; phylum Mollusca; class Cephalopoda; order Sepiida; family Sepiidae; genus Ascarosepion; species Ascarosepion bandense. The sequence continues at coordinate 79,145 of JBBBDQ010000808.1, read as the reverse complement.
TTTAATCATTTCACCCCAAGCAAGGCGGTACCTACACTGATGTGCAGGGGGCTACATAAGGGAGTTGAAGTTTTAGGCAGGAGAAGAGTTAAGAGAAAGTTTAACAAGATACAGAGGGTAAAATAGAAAGGGCAAGAAAAGGATGTGAACATAAATGTGAAAACAGTTGCGAAGATAGAGAGAAAGAAAAAGAACAAGATACACATGGTGATATAGAAAGAACTGAAGTCAAGTGGATAAGAGATGGGAATTGACATTGCATTTAAATTCCTGAAGGTTGTAGCCGTCAGGTAAGCAAGTATATGGAAGAGAGATCCACAAGCAAGAAGTGCGTGAAAAGAAGCGGATGGAATAGAATTGTCACCCGCATTTGGTTGATTTAACTGTAAAAAAGTTGGGTCCTTGTTGTCAGTTTGGTTGCACGAGTAAATCTTTGTGTAGGGGGCACCAGTAACCTAAGATCCTCAGAGCAGAAGTCATGAAAATATTTGTAGAAGAGACAGAAGGAAGCCACATCCGGCCGGTGAGAAAGTGGCTGGAGTCGAGCTGCCAGGTCGGAACCAATCACCTTACAGATTCCCTTTGGAGCCTGTCCAGAAAATTGAGACGAGCAGCAGTGGTGCTTGACCAGATATGGCAACAGTGTTCCATGCACGGTCGGATGGTTGATTTGTATATGTACAAGATGGATTCAGGCTGAAAAAACTTCCTGGCCCGACACAGTGACCCAACCTTCCTAACAATGGATTTAGCTATTGATTCAATATAATGATTCCACTTGAGGTCAGAAGATAGGGTAAGGCAGAGTAGGCGCAGTATATTGCTTTCAGGGAGACTTGCTTGGTTCATGCTTATGAGTGGCAGGAGAGATTGCCTTTGATGGTTGACAGATTGAAGTTTCGTTTTAATCAATTAGAATGCTTAAAATATCCAATGCAAGGTATATAAAGGCGACCATATTTTCCCGAGTATTGACGATATAGTTAGATTCAGTAGAGTGCCTGACTCGTAAGTGTTAATCTTTGACGTCGTTTCATTGAACAGATTACATACTGCGCTGTATTCTATATTCATAAACTATGGTGGACATGGTCAAAAGGGGATAAATGGTTGTGTCATCTGCGTAGAAGGTTACTTGCGATTTGATCACAGGAGATCATTTATGAAGATTAGAAAGAGCCCTGGGGGACACCAGTGTTCGTGCGGTAGGATGTGGAGGCATGCCCATTCAAGATGACATTCATTATGCGGTTAGATAGGAATGATTGGATCAGATTAAGCAAGTGTCCAGTGATACCATAGATCTGTAGCTTGCGTAGAAAGCCAGCGGGCCAAACTCTACCAAAAGCCTTGGAGATATTCAGGGCAACAGCACGAGCCTTACCGGACTTATCGAGGGCCTGGTATATGTACTCCGTGATGGCCGTTAGTATATCGGCAGTAGACCTGGCAAAGCGGAATCCATACTGTCTGTCTGAGAACAGTTTATGGGCAGTAAGATGTTGATATTAGCCTCGAACACTTTTCCGAAAATTGGTAGGAGGCTGATAGGTCAATAGTTGGATGGGTCAGAGGGTTTCCCTGAGTTCTTAAATGCAGGAAACACGGAAGACCACCCATCGTTAAAGATGATGGAAAATGATCA
>JBBBDQ010000808.1:35000-72500 GCA_037127315.1 Ascarosepion bandense | reverse complement strand
AAAATTTAACAACACCTTGTCTATCACTTTAACAAAATTTTCATGAAAGAGGGATGTTGTGTCTATATATTACAAGAAAGTGAAAGAACACGTAGATTAAAACACACTATTCAAGCATTTACTTTTATAAAAAGTGTTCGATACAGGGTAAAGCTCTTATCCTCTTATTACTATTGTTTATAAAAGCATTATATCACTATACAAAAATGTTCAATCTCAAAACAATACTCTTCTTTATTAGGTAAAAATAAATGGTGAAAGTTCTCTGTATCCAACACCAAAATCAAATTGCACCCACCACGCCTCAACTGTGACAGCCAAAACGTTATATATTTTCTCTTCTGTTCAATATGTCCAAATAGTTTTAATAGTTTTTCTATCTATCTATCTATCTATCTATCTATCTATCTATCTATTTTTCTATCTATTGTATCTATGTATGTATGTATGTATGTATGTATGTATGTATGTATGTATCTATATATATATATATATATATATATATATATATATATATATATATATATATTGTGTGCGTGTGTATTTAATGAGCATTTTCTCATTAATGCATGTTTTGTCTATTTATTTTATGTAAGTTTTTTTCATATTCTCTGATAATTTTAATAGCATTATCATTATATGAAAAAAGAAAATTACAATATCGATACATTATTTTTAATAATCAAATCTGATTTTTCGGCTAACATTAACCATTATCAAAGATGTCAATTGCATTATATATTTAAACACAGACAAACCATAATGACAAATTGTTTTTGTTTACATGGAAGATTTCCAAGCAACAACAAACTCGTGCATTTAAGACGCTAGAAGCAAATGTCTCATTACAGCTCATGACGTCACACATGACTAAAACAAGAAATATTAAGTATGGGAAGCCATTGGAATAAACCAATTGCTTTTGTTATTAATTATAGACATTTAAGGGTATTTGTGGAGATTTCATAGTTTATCTTGTTCAGGTTAGGTTTCAACTGTTTTATGTATATAGCTTCAATAATCTTTTGTTTATTGTATTCATGTTTAAGTATAGTTGTGATTTCAACTAGGGTTTTCCGGAATTGTGTATGTATAATTTATATATATATGCATATGTATGTATATATACCTACATATATGTATTCATGTATGTATGTATAATAGACCAGACAGCTAGACAGATGCAACATGATGCGTAGACAGACATGAATATACCCAGATAGATAGATAGATAGATAGATAGATAGATAGATAGATAGATAGATAGATAGATAGATAGATAGATAGATAGATAGATCTTGCTTGTCTCGTTATATTCGTTGGTATCCTTGGAACGTTCAGACTATTGAAACTATTGTCGTCTTTTTCTTCTCTTTCTTCTATGTGCATCTCATCGATAGAACTTCCGACAATCCATTGAAACATTTGCCGGACAGTGCTGAACTTCGATTCCTGTCATCTATGCAGCGTGAATAAAGGGATCGATCGCTGCGTACATGTGCTGACACTAACACAAACCGAGAGGTGATGATCAGCATTATAAGAACCATTCACAGTAACACCTGCATGCATAACATCAGTTTCCAGGAGCTGAATATAAGAGGCGAGGAGAAAAACTTCTGTATTCAGTCCATCTTACATTAGAAGCACGTTGAATAAAATAAAGCAAGAAATCAAAAGGTCTGTGGTTCATACACAATTCGGACAATATTCAAAAGCAGTTCCACCTTCGGGGATAAATCTCCTGAACGAAACTTATTTCAGAAAAGAACATTACCAACATCTGCCAATAGTGTTATGACTGAATACAAAGATGACGTAAGCCTCTTCCTAAAAGTAAAGGTAGAGTTCTTGGGGTGGAGAATGATATCAGGCATAGCTGATCATGTATACAAGAAAGGAAAGTCTTCACCAGAAATTTAAAATGAAGTCATAATAACAGTAAGTAATGCAATTGAAATACTGAGCACATATTTAAGCTAAAAATACCACTAAGTATAGTACAGGGACTGTAATTGATAACGTAATCAAGTGACACTGGATTTAAGGCTATAATTTTTACCATTGAATTGACACATATCCGAGTGAATAAATACGTTGCTTGAGAGATCACGGGAATCTTGAGTTGAATTCCTAGGTAGGGTAGTTTTTAAATACTCTGCTTCAGTAAAAGTCAAAATGACGAATTACTTGACAGCAAATATACTGTAGCATATACTGTGGAATAAAAACATTTTATTGCGGTAGATTGAATAAAGTATTTTTTCCATTGATTGATGATGTTTTTAAGATTTCTCAATCGTTTTGTGAGTCATATAAAGCTAAAACATATTTTAGATTATATTATACCTTTTACAAGGTTTTGAGAATAACTTTGAATTTTCCAGATACAGTTCCTAATATTTAACCCATAACTGCAAAAAACGCATAGTTTTTATACGTTTCCCAAAGGTATGTGAATACATTTTAAAATGCCCGATAGTTATCAACTACGACAGTCATATCAAGTAGGATAGGCGTTCAATAGCATAAATTTTGTAATGATGTAACTAGTTATACATTTATACAGTTGGTTGGTTGTTTTATTTTTATGGTATATCAACCTCGGCGAGTCATTTATTGCCAACTAATTTGTTTTATTGCTGGTAATACCTTTATTCTTTCAACAATTTATTGTTGTTTTTTTTATATAAGTTTTTGTGTCTAGTAATATTTTTCTTTTCGAGTATCAAAATTCATTGAGATTTGTTTTTAAGTGCAGGGTCCCCAAGTCCTACCCTGTTATTTAGCCCATAACTGGAGGGAAGTGACGGATTTCCCAGGGGTACTAGTGCTGAAGTGAATGCAGGATACTCAACTGGAATTCGAACTCGGCTCACCGATTTCTCTTTCCGAGCCGATATCCACTGCACCACAACGCACATCCAAGTGCTGTAAGCGTCAGTAAACGCTTACAGCACTTGGTATTCCCAAGCGGTCACCCATCTAAGTACTGACCAGGCTCAACGTTGCTTAACTTCGGTGATAGAGCGTGGTATGGCCGTAAGCACATTTCTATGGATAAATACATATAAAAAATGATAAATGAACGTTCATTGTACAATAGTGATAATTTCTGATTTCAAATATTCAAATAGTTTAAAGAGAAAGAGAAATATATTTAAGTACATATACTTACACAAATAAATAAATACAACGCTAACTTACCTGGGGGTCGAGATTATTGTCTATCTCTTGTTGGTATCAGTGACTTGCGTTAAATATAAAATGTAAGGTCAGATTTGTTTTGCTGATTTGTAAGGGAAAAAAATTCGATTGTTCAAGATCGATGCTACTCAATAACTGTTTTCTTATTCCACTCATTTAACCATATCGGGATATCGGGGAACTACTTATGATTTAGTGTACACACACACGTAGATGTTGCGAAATATATATATATATATATATATATACATGCTAACTAACTACATATATATATATTGCTAAATAACTATATTACATATATGTAATATATATATATATATATATATATATATATACATGCTAACTAACTACATATATATATATATATTGCTAAATAACTATATTACATATATATATATATATATGTAGTTAGTTAGCATGTATATATATATATATATATATATATACATGCTAACTAACTATATATATATATATATATATATATTGCTAAATAACTATATTACATATATGTAATATATATATATATACATGCTAACTAACTACATATATATATATATTGCTAAATAACTATATTACATATATATATATATATATATATATATATATATGTAATATAGTTATTTATGTAATATATAGTTATTTAACAATATATATATATATATAGAGGGAAGAAGAGATTAAAAAATAAGAAGCAAATAAGATATAGTTTAGAAAGATATACTAGTGTAATATCACAATTTACGAATTGAACGTTAAATTATTGATAGACTAGCAATTTTTCGTTTATTGCATTAAGGTAAAGGAGATTAGCTCTCTGGTTCCTGTTCATCACAAGGGAAAAGTCGATAACACTGGCGGCTGTTGGTAATACTTCGATGCTTGCCTTTCATAAATATTTGCGACTATGACCTAAATTTGAACTTTGTGTGCCAATTATACATTTATCATTGCATTTGTTTGTTGATTTCAGATTTAACACCTTCCTTTCTTTTCATTAAAACAAGAAACTTCCACAGAAGAGACATGAAACAGAATAGAACTTACGATTCTGTCTTGAAATGTGCGATAAATTCTTCACTTCAGAATATGAGCATTAATTTGTGTTTTTTTTTCCTGTTTAGAAGAAGGAAAGAAAGAACTATTTTTTGATACTTTGATTTTCGCAGCATTTAATGTTGTTTTCTTTTCTGAGACTGACTATTTAGGAAGTTGAATCACTAGTATCTTCTATATGATACAAAAATAGGAAAAAAATTATTGTAATGGAAAACTTTGCACTTGGGTAGGTCATGCTAACTCCTCCAGACTTTCCACCCTTTCTAGTAAGTTATAAATAGTTCTTGACTTTCATGAAGAGCGAGTAAATTTTAGATTTTTTAAAACATTATGAGATTTTAAATATTTTTATTTGATAGCCAGTTCATTACGCAACCTTCGTTTTAACTTTTTACTTTCTTCATGCGTTTTATATCAACTAATTCTTCACCGTTTTATTTCAATCATAAAACTGATATTTTCAGTACACACGATGGAAAGTTTAGAACTGAACTTTGAAATTTGAAAATTTGAAGTAAAGGAGTTTTTCAAAATTTGTAAGCATTTCATCAGGGTTTGTATGATCCTAAAATATATTTTCTTGTGTGTTTACATCCGGACATAATTTCGGAACTTTCATTTGATATCATATCCGGATGTAAACACATAAGAAAATATACTTTAGGTTAATACAAACTCAGATGAAAGTTTCTACAATTTTTGAAAGGAATTCTAATACCAGCAGTGGATTGGTAACGTTCGTAATTACGAAATTCTATCCATAAACACGTTGTAATGAAGGTATTCTTATTTCCAAATTAGTTTGACCATAGCATGTAATACGGTCACCCCCAGAAGATGAGAGTTGAATTGGTTGTTGGCTTTAAAAATATACCGGTAACTGCTGAACGAGACAAGATTCTTGCGTCTGTATCTATTATGAAATTGATTTTGTAGCTCTTGTTGTCTACCTGGTATTGTTAATAACAGCGAACCTGAGCGAGCTAGCGTGGTTCGCGCTGTCAATTTTCCAAGTCGCTAGGGCTAGGAGACAAAGGACGAGAATAGGACAACATTTGTACATTAATCTTACTCTTATGCAGCTAATTACACAATGGTTTGCATGTGCAGGCCGTAAAGTACAAATGAGCTCTGCAGACTTTTAGTCTTTGTTTCCTACGGGAATTGTACTGCTAATATGTTGCTTACAGCATATCACTTTGAATGCACCGGTTCTCATTCGATCACCGAAGTTAAGCAACGCGAGCCTGGTCAGTACCCATATGGGTGAGCGCTTGGGAATACCAGGCGCTGTAATCGTTCAGTGACGGATGTGCGTTGTGGGGCAGTGAATATCAGCTTGGAAAGAGAAATCGGTGAGCCGAGTTCGAATTCCAGTTGAGTATCCTGCATTCACTTCAGCATTGGTACCCTTGGGAAAGGTATTAATCCGTCACTTCTCTCCAGTTATGGGTTAAATAACAAGATGTGGCCTGGAGGCAACCAGCTAGTGTTGGTGTCACAATAAAAACACCCTTGGTAGCCCTGGCGAAGCATCAAGTATTCAGCTATTTAACAAGATTATGAATTGTGCCAGGGTTCCAAATGCACAGGGAATACTGGAGAGATGTCGTAAGTTCTATCTCAGCCAAGGCCGCAGAACGACGACGTTGTTGTTTAAATTTTGATTCTATTACCTGGCAGAAAGATGTCTCTTGAATTAGTGGCATCAATTTAGCACATAGGCTACCTAGGGCTATTAAAAGAAGGCATGTATACTACTATGGCCGGTGCTATTTGTGGAGGAATTGCTTTCATAAATTTGAACTGTACTATTTCTTCACTAACCACAATCCTACTCGCAACTGCCAACATCTCTTGTAAATACAATAATGGACGATCGGCTAATGCCTTGATATTCATTAATTTCTCCAGGAGCTCTGGCCTGGTCTTTTCATAAGCAGTCAAAACTGTTTCTTTGAGTCTTTGTAATTTCGTGATTCTAAAATGGTGATTCTAAATTACACTAAATAATGTGTAAAATATTGTATCTTTGGTGGTTACTTGTCTCAAAGGAAACTGAAATTCAATTATAGTAAACTAACCGGTGACACCAGTCTCCATAAGAGGTTTGATACTATCTTGTTGTGCTTCAATTTTTATAAATTATTTTTATAGCCGAAATGAAATATACAATAAGATAGTTGATTTTTAAGCGCCACTTAGATGTAGCCCAAGGCCGAAAGTATAAGGTACCAAGTGAGGACCGAATTCACTAATCTGTTGTAATAGGTTTTAACAAGACAAGCTTTGCTAGCCATTACACTACTCTGAGGTCCCCAAAGGTTTTTAAGCGCAGCTTAGATGTGACACGAGGCCGAAAGTATGGGGCCCCACCCAGTGAGGGTCGAACTCACTACTCTAATTGTAATGATTCTCGAGAGACAAGCTTGCTAACCATTACACCGAGATGCCCAAATATACAAGAAGATAGAGAAAATGTAAGAATCAGAAAATAGTAACTTATCAATATTTATGCATTTCTCATGTGCTCAGTCATGCTGTTTTTTTTTGTTTTTTTTGTTTTTTTTGTTTTTTTTACAGTCTAGTGATACCCAGAAGAGTGGTGTAAAGTTCCTCTTTCGAACGTAGAATTCTTACTCGTAGATCAATAGACTGGTTGTAAGTGCATTAGCATTCTTTTTGCGCGTCGGAACTTATCGAATGTTTTTTTTGTATTTCGCGTTACAGCAATTGTTTTTTTACGCATCGGCATTTGTTTTTGTTGAAGGTCTGTGTTCGCAAGTCGGAATTTATCATTTGTTGGAGGTTTTTATCTATGTAGCTTCTTTTTTTAAGAGTGTTCTTTAAAACGTTGGGGGTTCACCAGTATGATATAGACTGATGTTCTTTAAAATGTCGGGATCACCAGTATGGTATAGACGGAGTTGACAAAATAAATAAAGGCCAGGTTTCATTAATTATACCACCACATTATTCTTGATGTTGGCTTCATAAGGTTACATCTTTGTTTATACGTGAATGTTCATTATTGCATATCTATTTCGGTGTATCGATTATAAGTTGTTTTTTTTTATTCCGTGTATATGTATATATACATGTGAATAAAGCATATTTCTTCTTACATGTGTGTCTTCCTTAGTGGAATGTATCATCAGGTTGCTGTGTGTTATTCTATTATGTTCTGTGTATTGAAGTATATGAATTGTCTCTTGAAGTATTTCTTTGATTTTCGGCAGATTCTTTTCATGAATATTTTTTTAAATCTTCCTTTGACTAATTAATGTGCTGGTTGAATCTCCGAAGGTTACCGCGAACTTCACACATGCACGTGTGTGCGAGCTTTGAACCAACGGAGGAGGAAAAGAAAGTATGCACGCGTTTGCTATTTATATTTACTTAACGCATACGCGTTTCGGCTTTGATTTTGGCGGGAATATTAATCATTGCTTAACATTTCCATGATGTCAGTTGACCGCATAGACTATGTCCAGATTATAATCAAGGTTACCAGAAATATGGAAGAATACAAAGAAGGAAAAGGATGTATGTGTTGAGAGAAAAAGAGAGAGTTTTTTGTCACGCTGTAGGTAATTTCAATACGCTTACCTATCAAAATCATCACATATATAACCAACAATATCCAAATAATAAAAAAGTTAAAAAATCAGAAACCTGAATTGAAAAAATAAAATCTAAATTCTATATTTTTCGTTACTAGTTTTCTGGCGTAATCGTTGCATACCTGCCTATTTTTTTATGTTGTTTATTAAGTCAACTAGTAATGTAATGAAGTAGGACTAGAATTTGTCATGCTCATTGAGTCAATAAAGAAGGCGGTTAGAATAGTAAAACTGTGCATGGGGTACTGCTGCCATTTATGGTCAGGTGCCCCTGCCGTTCTCCTGTGTTCTTGACAAGCTCCAAAGGAGAGTCTGTAATGTGATAGGTACTGATCTGGTGACTCGACTGCAGCCACTTTCCCATCGTCGAAATGTGGCCTCCCTCTGTCTCTTCTATAAATACTTTCATGGTTTCTGCTCGGATGAGTTTAAGTCACTGATGCCTCCTCAACAGGTGTTTATCCGTGCAACCAGACTGGCAACTGGGTCCCACCCATTCACAGTCAGGTTAGCCAAATGCAGACGACAATTCTACTCCTGCAGCTTCCTATCTCGCACTTCCCGCCTGTGGAACTCACTCCCGTATTCTTGCTTTCCTGACGGCTACAACCTCCAGAAATTTAAATGCAAAGTCAATACTCATCTACTAACCACTGGCCTCTAGCTCTCTCCCCTCCCCTGTATAACCTTCCCTTTCTCTCCACCTATGTATCTGTCATCGCACCTGTTTTCTCAGCTTTCTATTGTTCCTTTCTAACTAGTTTGTACTCCTCACTCTTTTCTAATTAATCTTTTTACATCTATGTAACCCCCTGCACATCAGTGGCGTTTTCGCCTTGCTCGGGGTGAAATGATTAAAAAAAAAAAAAGAATCTGTGTGCGTAGGTAGGTGAAAGTAGCGGATCAGCTAAACACATTTTAAATATTTTTTAAATTTAAAGTAACTTCTTACCTTAAATAATTTTTGTTATAAATTTGTATTTAAAATAATTAATCAGAAATATTTGTAGAGATCCCCTGGTAACTTTATCAATCCTGCTGAATTCAATTAGAGATCTTTTTATACAAACGGTAGAGATCTGCTTAACCACATACATGAAGATATCTAAACCATAATAAACAAATTTTGGCACCAAAGCAATTCTGGCCATCAGTCAAAAGACATTTGTCATGTATCACACTTCACCCGGCAACGAACAACCCGCTGAAATTAATTTTAGTACAAGAAAAAGTTTGTTGTTAGACTGGTTTATGTTGGGATTGGGAGCAAACTTACTTAGGTACAATCACTTGATCTTGAGGAGATCTCAAAAAGAATTTAGAAAGATGCAACCTGCTTTGAAAGTAAATGCAGTCACAAACTACACATACATTTTGTGAAAAGTATGTGTATAAAATTGTTCACAAATATAATCGATTTGAGCTACCTGGACCCATATATACTAATAAGTCGTGGATGACCGATAATCATCATATAAGTTTATTTGATTGCTTTCATCAGAAATATCAGAGGCAAATCTTCTATCAGTTTAAGTAATAATCATATTCAGTCACCTTCGATAGTCTTTCACATTCGCCTAAGCTATGAACATGTATACAAGCAGCATCTATGAAAAGTCAATGAAGAGCAGCCCATGTAAAAACAGGCGAAATGCTCTAATGACTGTGTAAAAGATACGTTAACAAAGATAAGCTCTTTCCGATGAAAACAATAAAGAGAGAAGTTAAGTATAAAACGAAAAGATGTGGAACTAGTTGGATCATTACGGCTATAAAGTGAGGAGCGTCCAGCATGTAGAACTGAAACGAACAATGAGAAAAAGAGAGGATCTAGCTATAACAGTAGGTACCTCCACTGATTTTGTTATCGATCCGAGTGGAGGTACCTATATAACAGTTACAGCAAATGACAAGGTTATTTCCGCGTGTAGTCTTTAATCATGCGTCTTTCAAATAATCAATTTTTCACATTCGATGGCATGACCATCGACAAATAATTCATTAAATTCTGGAAAACAATTCGGTATGCATGAAATGTTGAAAGTCTGTAAAACATTCAGTTTGTTTAGAAGCTTATATGAAATTCCATTAGGCTGACTCAATTATTACCTGTTACAACAATTCTAAATGTACTAATAGTTGTTCAAACTATATATTGTATCCTTTAAAGAGGTTACAAACAGACAATCTGGTACTCGAGTGAAAGAACAGCAACACCTGCGTAGAAGAGAGGTTTATTTTAAAGAAAGTACACTATGTCAAGACAGGGAATCTAGTGGCAAATCACAGGTATTTCCTGTGCTCATTATATATTGCAACTAATATAGTCAGTCCTTATAGGCAATAGGGAGTGCCATCTTTCGTATGTCTTGCCCTTAACTGATTTAATTATCTCTTATATTCAAATCTTCTTTATTTGAGCATGTATATCACTCTGCCAAGTTTTTTGGTGATAATCCCGTCTTCTCGGAAGCTTTTTCTGCCTTAATAATTTCTGAAGAAAACTCCTGTAAAATTTGGTCGCAATTTTTTTTTTATAACACTCTTTTCGTGGCACTAGGCAACAGCCTGTCAAACACTGACCGAATTTTTAAGTTTGAACCCGACCTCAGTTTTCGTGCATTACTCGAATCATTCACAAAACACGAATGGGAATTCGTTTTTCAGCTCAGAAATATTATTTTTAGTTTTCTCAGATTTTTGCTTCACTGACACGTCCACTTTGTTGCAAAATGAATTTTTACCGGTAATTCCCATAAATCGAAATGCATGATACCATTCGTACCAAATAAGTTCGTCGTACTTGGAAGAACATAGGCTATTGATCTGAAAGTCCTCTTCATAAATGATACGTTGCAACTAAATTTGCCACTGAAGTTTAGATTTTTCCCAAACACCCCTCCCCCCTATTTTTTTTTGTACTCGTCAATGATGGACAACCTATTTTCTTCCATGTTTGTTCATTCACAATAGAAATGTCGCTTCCAGTATCCAACAATAACTTCACCGTATGATCATTTATTTTTGTATTTACGTATTTTCTTTTTTCACTTTTTCAATTTCGTTCTGTTATAAAACTACATTTAGTTTTGATTTTAGTTTTGGCTTCTTTCTTTTCTGTTTATACCAACAGTAGGAGCTTTGTGACCGACAAAGCCACACAAAAAGCAAACCTTATCCTTAAAAAGGAATCTTTTTTTTAAATGCGACCCCCAGTAGGCATCACACTGGGAGGTTTTCAGCTTATATTTTACAAATTTCGGTTGTTTTATTGCTTGAACTCAAAAAATGTTTTTTTTCTTTGATCCGCATATTGACTCTTTTTTACATTTATCAGTCTCTGGCATTCCTAAGTCACTTTGTGTAGAGTAAGATGAGGGTCATAATTTTCGAAATGTTTGAACTCATGTCTTTGTCCTTCGCCGCTGTAAGTCCCAGGACAAAGATTAAATATTTAAACATGTCGACTTAAATGTCGCCTAATTTAAATAATTCACATTTTGAATTTACATTAGCTACATAAGTCACATCTTCATTCTCTTGTTTTACAATGTTTAAATACTTATATCGAGTATGGAATGAACTGTCTCTTTCATCTAATATTCTTGATAAAACATTTATTAACTCTTCAAACGAGATTTCCTCCTGATTTTTAAAAAAAAAACATCGTGCATTTAGTCTTTTTCTGTACCTAATTTTTAAACTAAAAACGTAATTTTCTCCTCCTCGGACTATTTTTCGCAATTTTGAAAAAAAATCGTCTCGTACCTACGAAAATATGCAGGGAAAATTACTTCATTGTCTGGGTCATACTTGAACTCTGATAATGACTTTGATATTTCTTCAGGGGGAAAATATGCAGCTCCGTTCCTCGGTATTTACCAACCTTCCTACGAAAGGCTAGATGTGATACAAGGTCTTTTTATTGTGGGTCTTCCCTGCCATATAGCCAGGCCAAAAAATATCTGTCTATTTTTGCCCAGTCGTGATTCTACCCTTCGGCGGAACCACGACTGGGTTAGTGCTCTCTGCTCGGAAGCAGAGAGCGCTCTCTATCCGAAGGTAGAGAGTTGACAGTGTCATAGTGGAGTACAACTAACAAGTGTACGCCTCCGTTCCTCTGTTGTTTTAGATATTACGGTTTTGACAATAACTTAGTGTCTTCCGTGCATTGTTTCCGTAATTGCATCAGTTCATGTTTTTAAAAAAATCTATAAAATATTCATTCACTAATAACCAGCAAACTAAAACAATTTCCTTTAACCATACCTAACAAACTAAACAATTTTCTTTAAATCTATACCTAAAAATATATATAATTTAATTCATCTTTACCTAAAAATCTAAAAACATTCCTTCAAACACATCTAACAAAATATGAAACTTTTCTTCAAGCCTACTTAAAAAGAATTAAAACTTTCACTCACCGATACCGAACAAACTAGAATATTTTCCTTTAATCATACCAAAACGAACAATACAATTTTCTTTAAATCCGTACCTAACACACTATAAAACTCTCCTTGAAGCCTACCAAAAAATCTATAAAGGTTTTATTTACCCATACTCAAAAAAACTATACAAACTTTCCTTCACTCATACCTAACAAACTATAAAATTTTCCTTCGCCCATACTTAACAAATTATAGAATTTTCTTTCAATCCATACATAACCAACCATGAAATTTTCCTCTACTGATACTTGAAACAAACTATAAATTTTCTTTCACGCATACCTAACAAACTATAAAATTTTCATTCAGTCCATACGTAAAAATTTATCAAATTTTCCTTCCAACACGCCTAACAAACTATAAAATTTTCATTCGCAAAAGTATAAAAAATTCCTTCAACCATATCTGAAGAACTATGAAACTTACGCTCATACAGATTTGACCAAAGTTAAAATATGTTTATTACTCTAAATGACCTACAAATGGTGTAGGAGGGGCGATAATTATAATCACTCAATCATAATCATGCCAGGTTCTTGTCAGTAGAGAAATGATTTATTGTATCCGTGGCAGCCATTTAAAGTTGCACGTTTTAGATTATTAAAGTGTAAAACCCTTTTTCCAAAAAGTTAGCGAAATTTGTGTTGCACTAATACCAAAATCGGATAAAACCTGCGGATAAGAATCAAACTGACACGAATCCTGTTTTTAGCGAAAAAAAACTTATTTGATATCGATACCAGGAAAGAAAAATTTGACTTACATCCCTTCATTTTTCTTCCAGTCTACGGTTTCGCTTTAACTGGAAACAACTATTGCTTTTTAGTCTTTCATGCCAACGTCCAAAGAGTCTGAGCTCCAGGACCATGGATTAGTTTTAAAGCTTTCATTACACCCGAGCAACGCCGGACTATACTGCTAGTCTATATTATAACGGTATATAAAGTGGCATAAATCATGTAACCAGTCTTCAATTTCCTGTTAATTTAAAGCTTTTTACAATTTTCAGATTTATTTAATGATTTTCACCAATTGTTTCTGCTTCTCCTGTGCCGAATTAAAAAAAAAGTCTCTAGCAAAGATTCAGGGATTAAGAGAATATGGGTCATATTAATGTATTTTATCTACACGGTTTACTAATACATGCGTATATAATCATGAATAAAAAAAAAAAAATGCAATAACACATGCGTGCGGGCGCAGGATACTTACATAGACATAAATCAATATAAAAAATATTTTTGTACATCCTTACCATTATTGTAAGCAATTCTAACAACTATGACATACACACATTAGCACGCAAAAACTAGCATATATATACGCAGATATTGAAATATTAATTTTGATATGTATCATTGTGCAATGTCAAACCTAATTTAGGATGCTGCACTATACCAAAGTTAAAACAAATACAAACACTTCAATATATCTAGGAAGTGTTTTAACAGAGAACATAAAGTGCGATATTGAAATCCCAAGGTGCGTTGGAATAGCGAAATATACCTTGTAAAAACTAAGCAAAGTATTAGAAAACAGAAAAAAATCGTAGAAAATAAAAGAAAGAAACTTATATTTTTACATAATATCAATCGTCGTATATGACAGCAAATGTTGAACAATTTCCTCAGAGAAAAAGAACGGGCATAAAGTAACAAAAATGTAGTCATACAGAAGGATGTTGAGAATGTCATGGACCGAAAACATGAAAAACCTCGAAGTTTTATAAAAAATAGAAACAAAAGTACGAAAAAGAGAATAGATTGAAAAGAGACAGTTGCAATTTCTGGAGCATATAATAAAGAAAAACGGCTTGGAAAATTTAATATTCACAGGACTGATTGAAGGTATAGAAGACAGATGAAAACAAGGCAGGAATTACGCAGCCCGCTTTAGTAGAGCAAAATTAAGTAGTAAAAATTATTAAGAGTTATGAAATACAAGGAATTGTAAAATGTCATGACCAAGAACAGATACTTAGGCATATATAGACCGAGCCTCCTTCATCTCTGCCTAAAAAGTAATATAGCCGCCCTTCATGCATCACATGCTTGGAGGTCTCTCATGCCTTCACTTACGCTCTGATGGCCGCTATATCATTGTCTTCTTGACCCTTCTCTACCGCTTCTATCCAATGAGATCAGTCATTACCTTTGTAGCCTCTTCTACATCCATCTCCCAAGCAAGACAATTTTTCAACTTTAGTCAATTACCACTATTTGGTAAGCACCATCGTCTGCTCCTGGCTCTATATTCCATTCGTTACAAGCATACCTCTGCCTGACACTGTGGTTCTAGGGGTTAGGCTTATATCTTCCTCAACTACCACTACTACTGACCATCCAGTGCATTTTTCAATGGCATCTCTACCCCATCTACTATTAATACAGTGAGGTGGAAGCTTAATTGGGCCTTATAGTGATATAGCTTAATCCTTTTCTCTTCAGATGTCGGGGGTGACACAGAAGTTATGGACATCCTTGGGTACACTTGACCTTTTTAAATGACCAATAAAAGAACCTCCTTTTGGTCAACTGATCAACAGATCAACAGGGTGTCCTTTTTTTCCTGTGTCAATGCTTCTTACTACTGCTCGAAGGGCGGGGAAAGTTTCTGCGACTTTTTCGAAAACCACTGGGACCTTTTTTATCATCATACATCTGATCAACCACGTCTCCTTATCTCCTGTGTGAGTGCCTCTTACCATTTCTCGAGAGCCGAGATCCAACTCAAGCAGCCAAATTTATGACTCCAAAATTTATTTCCCATTAAACAATTGATCTGTGCTCGTTTAGCATCTGTGTTGTTATCATTTCAATCATCTTAAAGAAAATATCTAGCATCGGTCGAAAAGAAAACCATGTTCTTCTTTTAATTATCACCGTCGCAAAATTCCACAAAGAAACAAAGAAAACTTTATTTCTGGAAATTTTATCTCTCTTTCTGACCAGGAGGTGGCTATCCCTAGGGTCATAAAATCCCTCCTGCCCGTGGAAAGTCTGTTTTAAATCAAATACTTAGACCGCTGTCGTTTTATAAATGGTCGTTAAATTTTTCAATACCCGAGATACTCACCAATCGCGAAATTGACTATTCCGATTTCTGCAATGAGCATCTTTATTCAAATCTGCAGTAAGCACTCAATTCATAAAAAAAAACAAAAAAAAAAACTTTATCTCTTAATTTCTTTTATCTATTTTTCCTGGGTGGTCTTAGAATATCTTTCACTTAGCTTCTAATGGGTGGAGAAGAAAGAAAAAATATTCAATTATTATCTCTTCTCTTTGTCTGCTCCATCTCTCGGAACCGGAAATAGTGTTAGTTAGTCATATCTTGAAAGAGACATAATTGCCCAAAGCCTATGGGAATTAACTTACTGACGAGAAATAAACTCCGAATTAGTTAATCATCGCATCTCGCAGGGAATTTTTTTACAGTCAAATAATATAGTTTTTATTTTCTTAGGTCAACTGTTGGTGTGTTAACGGTTATTACAAAAATGAGTTCTTTAAGGGAGAAAGGTCGAACTTGGACTGTTATTTTAGATATTCTGAACGCTTTTGATAGGGTTTGGCACACTTGTCTTATTCACACATTATAAGTTTATAGTACTTCTGAACGATTTTTTAATTGATTCAGTCTTTCTAATACAAATGCGAAATGACAGTTGTCGTGAACGTCAACTCTCTTAGATTTTTTTACACTAATGTAAATGCCTCCAAGTATCTATCCTTGGACCTACTTAATTTTCATCAACGACCCACCCGTTGTTATCAGTTCTTGACTAGCTATCTATCCTAAAGTCACAGCTAATTACTCCTGTCTTAATGGTATGTCTGATAGGTTCAATAAGTCAGTTAGTAAGTTAAGTGTCATACATAATACACCCTTGGACGATCATGTCTCGAAAGAGACATCATTAACTGGGCAGAAGATTATCCCGCAGTAGGTTGCCATTACTTTCTGTGGTAGACTGGTTGCTAACAAAGGCTATAGAAACCACTCTCCTGATATTTAACCAATAGATGGAGGGAGAAGCGACGGATTATTACCTTTTTCAAGGGTATTTGCGAATAAGTAAATACAGTGAATTGGTTCAATTAGATAAGATTGATGGCTGATTTCAAATTGACCTTTAAGAAATGGCTTGTTAATTTCAACGCCTCCAGAACGAAAATACTCTCGTTTCATCGTCTTAGATAATCTGTTTTGCTTTCCATCAACATAGATGATGCTAATCTCCACGACAGAAAATCATTTCGACTAATTGGTTTCATGTTTTCTACATATAGCTGAATCGATTGCCAGATTTTCTGCTAGAAAAGTTGGTTCACGGTATCATGTCAGACACTCTTCTCGCTAGAATCTATTTTGAAAATTCATAAATCAACCAATCATCCGTGAGATGGATATTGCTGGCATATATGGTCTGGTGTTTTGTTTTGTTTTGTTTTTTTGTTTTTTGTTTTTTTGTTTGTTTGTTTTTTGTTTTGTTTTTTTTTGTATTTTGAGATTCTCAACAAAATCTACCTTATGTTATGTGCTGACCAGACATTTCGATTTCATTCTCATACATACCTCCGTAACGTCATTTCCCTATGTCTTTTTTTGTTATAAAGCCTTTAATTTTTGGTAAATGAACGTTATTAATTTATGCGTTATATTAAATTTTAAATTAGGTTTCATTATTTTACAGTTGGAATTGCAATATGTAACCGGAAGTTCTTTGCTAATTGTTGTGGGATCTCCCCTTTTTCAGTGATAATGGACTCGACTTGAGTATACATATACTCTTGTCATAATGAGATCCGAATGTTACAGTACAAGTACCGTAAGAGATCCGTAAGTTACCGAGAAATACCGAAGTTACACAGAGAATACCACGTCAGTAGGCATAATAGCTCTGATCTCCACTCAACCAGAATAATAATATACAAACGAATATACTATTTCCGGTGCGGCTTCACTTCAAAAACTTGTATATATATATATATATATATATATTCCTTGCTAATCGTATTGCTGGATTACTAACCTACGTTCCAGTTTGTATCTTACGTTTAATATAACCTATTTTTCTATCTCAAATATCTGTTTTGTTGTTCATTATTTTGTGCGGTTCCTCACCCGGAATTCACAACACTAATAGTGTTTTTGTCGAACCTCTCGCTGATGGAATTCTGTTCAGGCTACTCGTTTCATATTTTTAAAAAAATTGCCAAAATATTATATGCAATATCAATCGACATCACCTGTTTCCTTAATTTCTGCTATATATTGTCCACTATCCTTAATAATATTATTCTTTTTCTCATATTTTCTCACGTAGTAAACTCTTACGTCTTATCAGTCAGTTAAGTGCCATACGTGATACACGCTTTGGGCGATCATGTCTCGAAAGAGACATGACTGACTGGGCAGAATATAATATTTCCGGTGCGGCTTCACTTCAAAAATTTGTATATATATATATATATATATATATATATATATTCCTTACTAATCGTATTCCTGGATTACTAACCTACTTTTCAGTTTGTATCTTACGTTTAATATAACCTATTTTTCTATCTCAAATATCTGTTGGCAGTAGGTAGCCATTGCTTTATGCGGTAGACTGGTTGCCGACCAATTCTATAGAATCCAATCTGTCCTATTATTTAACCCATAACTGGAGGGAAGAGACGGATTAATATCTTTCCCAAGGGTTAAGTGAATGCAATGAATTCAACTGGAATTCGAACTCGGCTCCCTGAATTGTCGTTTTGAGTCGATGTCCACTGCACCACAACGCACATCCACTTTACGCATATATTAGGGTGAAATAACTAAACGAAAATACCCTGAACTCATGAGATCAACTTCTATAAGTAGAAACAGATACGCCGAGTGTTAGTATTGAAAATCTGTCTCTCTTACGTTGATAAATTAACGGAAAGGATGAAGATATGTGGTCCATGAAACACAAGGACAATATTCAGAAGCAGCTCGATCTTACGAAGAAATCTCTGTACATTCAAGCATAACACAGAAGAACCTGACCAATAATGCTGTTTATTTTATACCTTGCTCCTGTAGTAAAACAATGCAATGTTGAAAACAATTCCCCGTTTGAAGAAAGGCTGGTTGAATATTGAAAAGCAGTATTTAAGGTTGGAACAATTAAATCATGCATATTTGTTCATGTATTCACGGTCAGGTTAGCCAAATGCAGACGACAATTCTACTCCTGCAGCTTCCTCTCTCGCACTTCCCGCCTGTGGAACTCGCTCCCGTATTCTTGCTTTCCTGACGGCTACAACCTCCAGAACTTTAAATGCAAAGTCAATACTCATCTACTAACCACTGGCCTCTAGCTCTCTCCCTTCCCCTGTATAACCTTCCCTTTCTCTCCACCTATGTATCTGTCATTGCACTTGCTTTCTCATCTTTCTATTGTTCCTTTCTAACTAGTTTGTACTCCTCACTCTTTTCTAATTAATCTTTTTACAGTTATGTAACCCCCTGCACATCAGTGGCGTTTCCGACTTGCTCGGGGTGAAATGATTAAAAAAAAAATAGAAAGAAACGGGTAGTTCGAAATTCTTGTTGAATTAAATAAATATTCTAGACAGAGAAGAGCACTAGCAAACCAACGCATACACTGAGATTTAGAACACTCTAACTAGATCGACTATATAAATAACAAAGGCATTAATTTAGAACACTCTAACTAGATCGACTATATAAATAACAAAGGCATTAATTTAGAACACTCTAACTAGATCGACTATATAAATAACAAAGGCATTAATTTAGAACACTCTAACTAGATCGACTATATAAATAACAAAGGCATTAATTTAGAACACTCTAACTAGATCGACTATATAAATAACAAAGGCATTAATTTAGAACACTCTAACTAGATCGACTATATAAATAACAAAGGCATTAATTCAGAACACTCTAACTAGATCGACTATATAAATAACAAAGGCATTAATTTAGAACATTCTAACTAGATCGACTATATAAATAACAAAGGCATTAATTTAGAACACTCTAACTAGATCGACTATATAAATAACAAAGGCATTAATTTAGAACACTCTAACTAGATCGACTATATAAATAACAAAGGCATTAATTTAGAACACTCTAACTAGATCGACTATATAAATAACAAAGGCATTAATTAAGAAAAATAAGAAATTAAATCAAGACTTCAATAGAAGCAATGAGAAAAGGAAAGCATAGCGAAAGTGAATTTATACAATTCTGAGTTCAATCCCTGACCTGAGTAATACTGAATTAAATTAAGTGAAAATAGGGTGAACAATAACTCAGTAGTAATAAATACAAATAGAAAATGTTAATCGTGATATTAGCCATTCCCTTATAAAGAAACAGTCGGTATTCTTTGATCGAGCAGCCAGTAATAGTGTATGTTGAATTTATAAAAAACTTTCCATTAAAATAATTTTTTACGAAAATAATTTTATTAATTCATGAAACTGTTATTGCTCATTCCACTATTGATGGGTGGGGTTTTTCATAACCTTTCTTTCAAAGTAGTATGGGAGATCAACATCTTGATTATGTTACTTTTTCGCTTCAAGTTACAAGTGATATCTATTTTAGTTATTGCTATTATAAAAAATCCTCAAGTAGTGGATTTTATTATCTGCTTTAGTTCTTACATGCTGGTTCATAATCCTCGAAGTAATACAATCTTCGCCAAGATCCACATGCTTCACTTGTTGAAAGCGATTTTAACCATCTCAGAAAGCGGTTGTATAAATCTTACACTTTAGATATATCTGGACGGATATGGAACCAATTCGTTACATCCATCCATCTGACAACGCCTGTTAAGAACATGACTTAAGTTTTCAGGTTAATATTTGTTTTGTAGCAATTTGCAGTGTCTACATCTAGAAGAGTCTATTTTATGTTTAATTTCTTTATTTCTTATACTAAATTTACAACTGATTTATGCACCGAACTATTTTAAGTGTTTGGTATATACTAATTTGTCTACGTCTATATCGTGTTCAATACACAGGCTCCCGTCCGATCACCAAAGTTAAGCAACATTGAGTCTGGTCAGTACTTAAATGAGTGACCATTTGTGAATACCAGGTGCTGTAAACGTAAAGACCGAGAATGGTCCACCGGTCCTCCAGGTTCGGGGGTTGGGCGCAGGGCTAACAACCCTACCCCGTAAAAACAGTTTGTTACAGCAACAAAAAGTTGCTGCCCTATGCACCATGTAGGTGTGATTGGATAAATGATGATGATATACTAATTTCATATCATAAATTTTTATAATGTGTTCAAATTTAGCGCCATCACTGTTTTCAGTCCACATTCTTGATCATAGTTTTTGTTTTTGACGGTTTTATTTTTTATCCTATTTCTTGGAACATTTGTAGAATATGTTGATGTTTGCTTAAGATCATTCTTGTATATAATACTTAAACGATCCGCGTCTATTTATTCATAACTGTGCCTGTAGATCCACATGGTGTCGTCTAGGGAAAGATTAAATAGACTGGGGCTCTTATCTACTCGTTGTACTTCCAATGAGGTTTTAAAATTTTGTATAGGGATCCTTGCCAAACATGTAATATTTTCTAAGGCAAAAGTGTTCCTCTATTAGATTGATGCGTCCAGTGGGTTCAGAATGTTGTAGATTATATGATTTGGTAAATAATTTCATGAAGAAGTGTACTTTTATGAAACAGCCAAAAAATATACAAACTGCTAGCAAAAGAAAAACAGACAATATTTGGTTGTTAGCAAAATTCTTCATGTCAAGAAAATATTTGATTGTTTTGAAACCAGAGTAACCAAGGTCAGAGAATGTGGACTTTAAAATTATATGAAGAATGTATCAAAATATGACTTAATCGCTTATATAAGAGACAGAAATTTGTAGTAGTAAGCAGTCGATCGAGAGTTAAGATTGGAACTTAAACCGAGAAAGACAGGGAAAATCGCGGACGAACGCGGCCTCTGGCCTCTCGATACGTATGTGCTGTCATCTTCGAACATACCTCCGATGCTACGGCACGTCACCTAATGAGTGAATGAATGATATGCTGTCTATATTTGTTTATATATACGTGCTTCGGTCATCATTTTATTAAATGAGAATATAGTCATTTTATCAGCGTAGAAAAGGAAAGTGATTTTATAAGAGAGAAGATAACAAATTTTGGTACCCCGCCGTCGACGAACTGATATATTAGAAGAACATTATATTTTGTTTTTAATAGATAAAGTTTCTATTTATTTGGTCATATGATTCTATGAAGTCAACATAGTAGGTGTTCAAATTTGAAGTGAATTTGGGCAGTGTAAGGAAACATTCTATCCCGTAGATTAAATAAAGTGTTAGTTTGAAATTCCCTCCAAGTTACTCAGATCGATATCCAGAAGTCGCAACGGCACAAATTGGTGATTATAAAAACAAAGATGACTAATTTAATGTAGATAAAAATAAACAGTAGTCACAAAATTTAAGTATAGTAAATTTCAGCTTATGACATCGACATTGATAAAAGACTTGTTTTATGGGTTATTGTTGTGGATTCTGGTTGAGAAAACATACAAAATAATAAATAACAAAAGCAGATATGGAGATAGAACATGTAAGTTATATTGAACAAAAATATACAAGCTTGAACACGGGTTAGTCAATTCATGAATACTATTAGTAAAAGTCAATATATATAGTATTGCTGTGAAATACTATGTCTGCGTAATGAGTCTATATCAAGAAAAACTCCAACTTACTATGCACCATCTTACTGAACAATTAAGCAACTCTACAACGGTATTTACTAACCTTCCCACGCAAGGTTAGATGTGACACAAGGTCATTTTATAGTGGGTTTTCTCGGCCATATAGCCGGGCCAAAAAATATATGTCTATTATTACCGAGTCGTGATTCTACCCTTCGGCGGAACCACGACTGGGATAGTGCTCTCTGCTCGGAAGCAGAGAGCGCCCTCTACCCGAAGGCAGAGTGCTAACAGTGTCTTAGTAGTAGAGGTAAATCCGAGACTTACGACTCTACAACTATATTTAGTTGTCCCTCCCAGTAAGGGCAACATGTGACACATGGTCAGGTTTGACTGGGATTTCCGGGGTATATGGCCCGGCCAAAAAATGTCTGTCTATTTTTGCCCAGTCGTGCTTCTACCCTTCGGCGGAACCACGACTGGGTTATTGCTCTCTGCTCGGAAGCAGAGAGCGCCCTCTACCCGAAGGCAGAGAGCTAAGAGTGTCTTAGTAGTAGAGGTAAATCCGAGACTCACATCTCTACAACTGTATTTACTAGCCTTCCCACGCAAGGCCGGATGTGACACATGGTCATTTTAATGTGGGTATTCCCGGCCATATAGCCGGGCCAAAAATATGTCTGTCTATTTTTGCCCAGTCGTGGTTCTACCCTTCGGCGGAACCACGACTGGGTTATTGCTCTCTGCTCGGAAGCAGAGAGCGCCCTCTACCCGAAGGCAGAGAGCTAAGAGTGTCTTAGTAGTAGAGGTAAATCCGAGACTCACATCTCTACAACTGCCGTTCTCTGTATAGGTAGGATAATATGTACACATCAGGCGAGTCCATTCTTGTATCCAAAAAGGCGTGATCCCCAATAGTTATCATGCTGTATTATGTATACACACTAAGTGCGATATAATTTTTTATAAACATATCTAAAATATAAAAGCAATGGAAAGATTTTATTACACGAATATGTCATATTTTACTAGATTATTATTATTTTGTTATTTTACGTTTATATAAACTCCTTTACATTCTATAGCCTTGTTCAGACGTTCAGTCTTTTAACTTTTCTATTATTTCTTACTTGATGCAGTTTTTTGTATTACTTCCGTGGAACATTTTTGCTTCAATATTATTTACATCCTCCCATTAATCTTTAAATAATTTCTGAAAAATTTTTAAAACTTGTTTGCAAGTTGAACAGTAATCAGATTTAATAAGCTTTTAAGAATATTGTCTTCTAGTAATGAACTCTTTTGTTTAAATTTCTTTTACTTCAATCATTACGTCTAAAATACCTCGTACAAAGAAGTTACAATAATTATCTGCATTTATCTTAAACATCATCGTCTTTTAAGTTACCAATAATTTTAGTAACTCAACTCTACAGCGGCGAACAAAAACTTAGTTGAAAAGTTGCTGAAACTCAGATATTCAGAAAAGGCATCGCACCTGGAACTAGAACAAGTTTCCCATTTTAACAAAATAAAGTTTTCACTTCGAAATTTCAATGTATATTACTCGAGGAAGGCCGAAACATCGTGAATATGATAACCAAGATGAAAAAATTAAATAGTGTAAATATTTAAAAGTAATAGTGAAACTAATTATCTTTTGCATTCTGTTACCCTTTCGTCCTTATAATTTTCGAAAATTCCTATTCTGTGATTCTTAAAACGAGTTGTTCTCATTCTTATTTTGCCAAATGTTTCAATTCATTAATACTCTGTGAGGATGTTTCTGATATTAATTATTAAACGCTTCTTTTAACAGAACCAATTTTTTTCTCATAAGCATGTCACCTGTACAGATATTAGGAAAACATTACAATGTCAACACAATCTAGAAAATTATTACACCCACATAATTAGAGAAAATAAAAAGCTAATACTTTTTTCTGTTATGCATTGCACAGATCATGATCATTTTAAAGTAATAATCGGGTTTGAATGAACTGTTGACCTTCTAACCCTCGGTTCAGTGTCTTAACCCAAACGCCTTCACAAGACAATGACAATAACTGTTGCGAGAAATGTGATTAACAGAGTGCAAATTAGGTCATGGAGGATATGAATAAGAAGACCTTACACTGCGAGAAGGAACGTCTATGTAATCTTCATATTGTCGCACTGGTTAATGTCACTTTTACATTGATTTAAGTCTTAATGACCTTTCTTCATTTCAGAAATTTATTGACATTAAAATATCGACATTTTAGTGATTATTTATTTTCCTACAGAGAAACACCCTAATTAATTCCCGGTAATGATACCGAGTGTCCATTAAACTGGATTTTCGGTAGATTCCTTTATTTCTTCATTTTTTTATTTTTTTATTTTTTTTATTTTTTATTTTATTTTATTTTATTTGTGTGTGTGTGTGTGTGTGTGTGTGTGTGTGTGTGTGTGTGTGTGTGTGTGTGTGTGTGTGTGCTTTATGTTTATTTTTTAATACGTGAATGCATTAAGATAAAGAAAATAATTATTAAGTACAGAATACACGCACGCATTCAGATGTAAGAAATATTCGTCCGGAGTATCCACACGTAACTTCCCCCCTAGAACTGAAGGTTAGCTGAGAGATTTTACATAACCTCCTCTCTGGTGGTTTACATAATTTCAAGCTTGACCTCCATAAGACAAACGGAGGCGACGGAACCCCGGTCATTGTGTTGAAGAAACGTTCCCCTGACCTCTTCTCTGCTATCTCCAAGCTCTGAAATTACTGCCTCTCTGCTTTCTGCTTTCCTGTCTGCTGGAAGTCCTCTTATGTGGTACCTGTATTTAAGAATTCTGGAGAATCGTCGTACCTATCAGCCTCCTACCGATTTTTGGCAAAGTGTTTGAGACTATCATCAATGCTGAAATAGTTCAAAATCTGATAGCCCGTAAACTATTATCCGACAGATAATATTGCTTCAGTTTTGTCAGATCTACTTCTGATGTATTAACTACTATCACCGATTACGTATACCAGGTCATCCATATAAACAGTGAATCTCGAGCTGTAGCCCTGGATATCTCCAAAGCATTTGATAGGGTCTGGCACGCTGGCCTTTTGTGCAAGCGACAGAACTATGGTATCACTGAACGCTTGAACGATTTGATCAAATCGTTCCTTTCAATCCGCATAATGAAGGTTGTTTTGAACGGGCATGCCTTGACGTACTTTCTGATCTTCATCAACAATCTCCCTGATGTGACCAAATCCCAAGTAAGCATTTACGCTGATGACACCACTATTTACTCCCGCCTCAGTTAGAAATTTGCCTAGGTAGACAAAGAAAACCTCGCTGATGATCTTGAGATGGGAATCTAATCAGTGGACGACCAAGGTAAGAAATGGCTCGTAAACTTTAATGCTTCCAAAACGAAGCTGCTATCCGCCAACCACCATAGACAGTCCCTCCTGCCCCTAATCACCATGGATCACTACATTGAATCAATAGCCAAATCTACTGCTAGGAGTGTTGGGTCACTTTGTAGTGCCAGGAAGATTTCTCTCCTGAATCCATCTTATGCATATACAAAACAATTATCCGTCAGTGCATTAAATACTGTGGTCATATCTGGTCAGGTATCCCTGCTATTCGGCTCGTGGTTCTCGACAAGATCCAAAGAAGAATCTGCAATGTAATTGATCCCGACCTGGCAGCTTGACTCCAGTTAATTTCTCACTGATGAGACGTGGCTTCCCTTTGTTCCTTCTACAAATATGGCTTCTGATCTGATGAGATTAGCTTCCTGGTGCCCCCTCGAGCAACCAGACTGGCAACAAGGTCCCACCGTTTTACAGTCAAAACAAAAAAATTCAGTCGTCACTTCTACTCCTTAGCTTCTGTTCTCGCATGTTCCTCCTGTGGAATTCCCGTCTGTTTACTTCTCCAGAACTGTATAGAAGAAACAAAATGAAGATAATTTTTGAAATTTTCTTAACTTTTTTCTGTCAGCCAGCCTGCAACTTGGTGAGTGTGATCTTATTTTTTTAATTATTTTTTTTTTTTTATTTGTATTTTTATTTGTATTTTTTATTTTATTTTATTTCGGTTCTTAACTTTTCTGCCTAATTTTTGTGTAAATTGTTCTTAATTATCAAATTTAGGTTTGGTATATTAGGGTTTTGGTTATATGTAGGAATTCTAAGACCGGCCATGTTTGTTTTTTTTTATTTTATTGTTCTCTGTCATTCCCTTGCTAACTGGACACATGGCTTGGAGGTGATTAACCCCCCTCCATCACACTACTGTCTGTTACTGCTTACTTAAGGTAACTTAATCTCTCCAGAACTCTCCAGAACTGTATAGAAGAAACAAAATGAAGATAATTTTTGAAATTTTCTTAACTTTTTTTCTGTCAACCAGCTTGGTGAGTTTAGCCAGTGTGATCTTATTTTTTATTATTTTTTGAATTATTTATTTATTTATTTTGATTTGTATTTTTATTTGTATTTTTATTTGTATTTTTTATTTTATTTTATTTCGTTTCTTATCTTTTCTGCCTAATTTTTGTGTAAATTGTTGTTAATTATCAAATTTAGGTTTGACTTATACTAAGTTAAAACTTAGTTAACCTCAGTCACACATTTATTCTTTTTTTTAATTGGAGTAGATAGTACCTTCTATCGCCCGGTCTCACACTCCACCCCCTTCTTTTGGACAGGAGTAGAGGTGATCGCCTTGTTTCTTGTTTAGGAAGGGGTTCCCGATTCATCTCCCTCTTTTTCGGTCTTTGTCGGTTCGGCTGGAAGCTTTTTGTAGTTGGTGAGTATGGTGGCAATGTCTCTTCATTCTGAGGGTACCGGGTTGGCAGTTTCCTGGTTGCTGCTTCCGACTGGTAGTTAGGAGCCCGAACTCTTGCGTAGCGTCTTGAGAGGCTGTTCTGACCAACAGTTGAATAATATCGGGGTTCCTGTAGTGCCATTTCGCGCATGGACGGGCGTCCCTGCATGAATTTCCGATGGGCAACCCCGAGGCCACATTATGCTGCAGGCGGCGCCATTCACCATCCTTCACCTGCTGCAATTAACGACCATCTGACCCTACTCTAGACCTCTCTCTATCCACAACTATAACCAGCATGAAATTAAACAAACAAAATAGCAAGCCTAAACCAGCTAGTCGTAAATCGCCCAAACCTATCTGCGTTACCTTCACAAATATACGAGGTATTCGCACTAACTTCAATAGTGTAGAGTCTTTCCTTCTAACTAACTCACCCGATATCTTAGCTATATGTGAGACTAACCTTGACCCTTCTATCCCCTCTTCAGAGCTGTTCGTTCCTGGTTACCTTCCTCGCTTCAGGAAGGACTCCAATGTCCATATGCATGGGCTTGATGTATATGTCAGCGAACAACTCCCCCTAGCAAGGGTCACATCTCTTGAATCCCTTGATCATTCCTTCATGTGCTTCCGTCTCTCACTTCTAAGCTCGGTTAGCTATCTCTTCTTCCTCTACCGCTCCTCCTCCTCCTCTGACTGTACGTTACTTGATTGCATCTCTACTAACATCGACAGGGCCATTTCTTCTCACCCATCTGCCCATATATTTGTGTTTGGTGATTTTAACGCCCACCACACCAAGTGGCTTGAAAACTCAGCCACTAACCTTGCTGGGATCCGCACCATGCACTTTTCAATAGCCCAAGCTCTAACGCAAGTGGTGGACTTCCCCACGCGTTTCTCTAAAAACCCTAACGGAAGGGACTCTTTACTCGACCTTTGTTTTACCTCCATCCCAGACTCCTGCACTACCAGGCAACTCTGCCCCCTCGGAAACTCTGACCACACCGTAGTCTCCGTAAACATATCAATCCACACTAACTCTACCCAAGAAAACCAGACCAGCAGAATATCATACTGCTACCAAAGAGCCGACTGGGACTCGTTCAGGGACTTCCTCTGCGACGTCCCCTGGAACAACGTCTTTGATCTTCCTGTCGAAGACTGTGCCTCCGAAGTCTCCTCTTGGGTTAAGGCTGGCATCGATGCTTTTATCCCTGCCAGAAAATTCCAACTAAAACCAAATTCGTCCCCCTGGTTCTCACCCGCTTGCTCGGCCGCTATTGCCCACCGGAACCATTTCTTCCGGCTCTATCGAAGCTGCTCGTCAAACCAAAACAGGCGCCTTTTCACCTCAGCACGGAACAAGCGTAAAAAAGTACTGAACGAAGCCAAGAGGGCGTTTGCTACCAGAATTAGGCAACGCATAGCATCCTCTAAGTTTGGCTCCAAAGATTACTGGCGTCTCTGCAAAAGCGTGCTCAGCAGGAACAAGACTTCAATACCCCCACTAATCAATGAATTTGAAGTTCTCACCTCCCCAGCCGACAAGGCTGAATGCTTTACCCGTAGATTCTCAACCAATTCGACACTGGACTCGTTAGGAATACCTACACCAGACTTCCCACCCAGAACTAAGGCTCAACTAAATAACGTCCACATTACACCCTCGCTGGTCGCCAAGATAATTGCGCAACTTGACCCACACAAAGCGAGCGGCGGTGACGGAATCCCAGTCATAGTACTGAAGAAATGTGCCCCAGAACTCTCCTCTGTCCTCTCTAAACTCTATAACCTCTGCCTATCTGCTTCCTGCTTTCCTGCCTGTTGGAAGTCCTCCTGCGTAGTATCTATATTTAAGAATTCTGGCGAACCCTCAGACCCCGCCAATTACCGTCCTATTAGTCTCCTCCCAATCTTTGGCAAAGTTTTCGAAGCCATTATCAACGCCGAGGTGACTCAACATCTTATGGCCAACGGGCTTCTCTCTGATAAACAGTATGGGTTTCGCTTCACCAGGTCTACTGCTGATATGCTAACGACCATTACCGAATACATATACCAGGCACTTGACAAGAATGGTGAAGCCCGAACCGTTGCCTTGGATATCTCCAAAGCATTCGACAGGGTCTGGCATGCTGGCCTCTTGTGCAAACTGCGGAGCTATGGGATAACTGGACATCTGTTTGACCTCATCCAGTCTTTCCTCTCTAACCGCACATTAAAGGTGGTATTAAATGGGCATGCCTCCCAAAACTACCAGACGAACGCGGGCGTCCCTCAAGGTTCTATCCTAGGCCCCACGCTCTTTCTGATCTACATTAATGATCTCCCCGACACCATTAGATCCCAAGTTGGCATGTATGCCGACGACACAACAATCTACTCCCGCATCGATCAGAAACCAGGTCTGGACGACAAAGTGAACCTCGCTGCCGTACTTGAAAGGGACCTCCAATCCGTAGTGACCTGGGGTAGGAAATGGTTGGTAAATTTCAATGCCTCTAAAACAAAGCTGTTATCAACTAATCACTATAGACAATCGCATCTACCTCCCATTAGCATGGGACAGGCTAGTCTCCCAGAGAGTAAAATACTACGCCTCCTTGGCCTTACACTCTCGGCGGACCTCAAATGGAATGACTATATTGAATCCATTGCCAAATCTGCTGCTATGAAAGTGGGCTCCCTGTGCAGGGCCCGGAAATTTTTCCCACCTGAATCTATTCTGCACATATACAAATCTACCATCCGCCCGTGTATTGAATATTGCTGCCATATCTGGTCGGGTGCCCCTGCTGCTCTCCTTGGGCTTCTTGACAAAATACAAAGGAGGATCTGTAACGTGCTTGATACTGACTTGGCAGACCGGCTGCAGCCGCTCTCACACCGGTGTGATGTGGCTTCCCTGTGCCTCTTCTACAAGTACTTTCATGGCTTCTGCTCCGATGAGCTCAGATCACTGGTGCCGCCTAAGCACGAATTTACACGAGATACTAGATTAGCAACGAGGTCCCACCCTTTTACAGTTAAACAAATAAGATGTAACCGTAAATTCTACTCCAACAGCTTCTTTTCTCGCGCTTCCCGCCTGTGGAACTCCCTTCCACAAGTCTGCTTTCCCGACAGTTACAATCTCCAGGTGTTTAAATGTAGGGTCAATAGACACCTCCTATCACACTAACTCCCAACTATTCTCAGAACACTCTCATCTACCCAACCCTCATTCTCGGTATCCTTACCCGCCTATCACCCACCCTCTGTCATTTCCTATATTTAATCAGCCTTTCTCCACTCTACGTAGCCCCCTGCACAGTAGTGGCAGTGACATGCCTTGCTCGGGGTGAAAAAGAATTTTAAAAAATAAAATAAAAAAATAAAATATCCAAAAGTTTAAGTGAAAAGTAAATCACCATCTCTTATCCCTTTGACTCCAATCATTCTCTTGTCCTTTCTCCAAGACCACCTGTATTTTGTTCTTCTCCCTTTTCACTCTACTCTTCACAACAGTATTCATATCCCTCTCTTACTCATTTTCTGACACCCCTTGTTACCGGTTCTTCTTTTTTTTCACTCTCCTCCTATGTCATATTCACTAACTCTTATGTAGCCCCCTGCGCATCAGAGGCAATTCTGCCTTGCTTAGGGTGAAACGATTAAAATAATTCGACCTAATATACCTGATATTTAGTACTTTCCCCCATCAATATTTCAAAATGTAAAGTTTATATACTGTAAGCATTTGAGATTCGGAGGATATGTCACACGTTTTTCTTACCCTTTAATTACATTTTATTTGGTCTTGTTTCAGATAAATTTATGCAGCATAATTTTTCTTTCTCTTGGAAATGCTGGCAATATACTGTATTCGTATTGTTCTATTTCTGCTATACTTTCATTTCGTCTGGTAGTGAACTAAACTAATCTTACACATTATGTACACATACGGAAGTAATTAAGTTATGATGGATAGTTTTAAAGTAATTTTTCATATATTTATATATACTTATCTGCTCAGACTTTTGTCTCTAGTCATTAGAAGAAAAGTTGAAATGATCACTCCATTATAAATATATTAAGTAGTAGCTTGTTGTATAAAAAGTAATCCTCAATAAACATAACGCAAATATTTATTTATTTACAATTATATTCATAAGGATCATTTGACATTATTTATTAGAAATTATAGAAGGGATTATATTTTTTTTTTATATGAAGAAATGTTCTGAGAAGCCACATTCATTAGTTTCCCACAGGCTCCGAAATCAAGTACAACGGATCCGAAGGATCCAACCAAATGGCTAGATATAAATGGAGGCTAGGGAATGCACAAGAATATGCGCTGTTTTCTGTGCAAAGAATTAGTTTACATGGTACGATACTGTCCAGAAAAATGTAACCTGTAGTCGAGATTAAAGTGAAGCGAATGCATCGTATGAGATTGTTTCGAAATTGGTACTACATCACGATTCTGAGTAAAAGATCTTCTTGAAGACGGTAGATATGATTGTAGAGAGAATTGATATTGAGTTGCATGTGTGCTACAGGTCCTGGTCATGAATAATCGAAACCTTGTTGATATTGACGTACTTATAGAACAAGAACGTCTCTTAAGTTTAGATGTGTCAATTGGAATCGACGCAGTTCGATCATTAGTAGGTATGTTTATTTCATGGTCGGGTACTCCGTAATGTGCGTTGTGGTGCACTTGATATCGGCTCGGAACGAGAAATCGTGGAGCCGAGTTCAAATTCCAATTGAAATTCTTGCATTCACTTACGCGCAAATACCCTTGGGAAAGGTATTAATTCGTCTCTTCCCTCCAGTTATGGGTTAAATAACAGGACAGATTTCTATAGCCTTGGTCGGCAACCAGTCTACCGTAGAAAGTAATGGTAACCTACTGTGGGATATTCTTCTCCCCAGTCAGTCATGAGACATGATCGCCCAAGCGTGTAAGACGTATGGCACTTAACTGACTCCTTAATTTTCGCTGGACATAGTTTGTGCTGCAATTCGAATTGTCAATCAAAATTTCAGCACATATTTCGACTAAACACGAAAGGCTTCAACTGGGACATACCTGGTCTGGGGTTTATTTAAAGTAGGTTGACGGAATACACTATATGAGTATGTTAATGAACAATAACTTTAAAACTAGATAAACAAGAGTTAATTGCTTCTATATGCTAAAGTGCGCTAATGTAATGCATGGTAATGCAGCCTGTAACTACTAGTAATAACTGTAATAACTAATATTTAATATTACAGTAGTAATAACTACTAGTAATAACTGTAATAACTAATATTTAATATTACAGTAGTAATAACTACTAGTAATAACTGTAATAACTAATATTTAATATTACAGTAGTAATAACTACTGTAATAACTGTAATAACTAATATTTAATATTACAGTAGTAATAACTACTGTAATAACTGTAGTTATGTGGAGGCGCTCGTAAACACCACTGACATTTGTAACATTAAAGTGATAGTAAGACGCTATTAATTATCCAACGTATCCATGCTTGACCTCGGGATAGCGTATCTCCAGGTGTGCATTCAAGTTTCACTATATCTTTTCGTTGTGCACCTTCCCAACGGTGATTAAATATTTGAAAGATGTCATCGAACCGTCAAGAAGATTGTTACCATAATGAAATGTTCATCCAATAGACTGTGTCTTGGTATCATAATACAACCACAGACGTTTCGTGAGTCCGACTGCGCATGATAATGAGATACAACGACATGAGTTCCGCATGAAAGATTATTGTTTCAGGCTTCTCTCTTAGACTAGAGGCAGTGCATACTGTTTGTAAGTTGAGAGACAGTATATATGTGAAACCGACTAACACGTTCTTGATAATTGTCAAAGATGTCAGCTCTCGCTAAAGCTTAAAGGTTTAATGACGATAGACGATAAAAATGATCCACAAATTCGAATGAGCTATTAGTGCACATCACTTAACACGCATCAAAAGGTTTCATGTGTAAATGAATGTGAAGCTGACGATCGTCCAGAGCAACAAATGAACCCAGATGCGAAGAATTTTGTTTATGGAAACACAAGGCAAAGAAGATGCCCCCCAGCTTTTGTTACTGGTATCAAATCAAGGCGGAGTGTAGTGACTGACCCTAGTAATACTTAACTCGTTTGATATAGCTACCACAGATCGTGAGAAAGCATAACAGGTTCTCTCTGATGATTAAATTATTGCAGTTTTGTTTTGTAGTCGTTAATATTTACAAGGTAAGTATCATTCAACAACATAAAATCATGGATAATTACTTCTCTCTCAAAGCATATATAAGAACGTAAAAACAGAAAAAGCACACCAAAAATATGGAGAATATAAAAACAGCACCAGCTTTTGCACTACTCCAAAATGATATATCCGTTGTGTAGAAGAGAAAATTTCAATAATTACTTTCCTAAAACATTATAAACTTATAAATAAATGATCAGATATACTTTCCAAATGAAAACAAAAAGAAATTATTTCTAAGCAACATGTAACGACATTATGACAAAAAGACTAAACAGAAATCCGTATCCGGTAATAACACTGCCATCATTTCACTTCAAGGAAAGTTCATTGTACAATTATATAAGTTAAACAATTTTTTAATGAATTCGAATTTATTGATTAATATTTGGATTGTATTAAGAATAAAGAAAGTCTAACTGAAGTAAAAATTTGAATAGTAGGGAAGCTACAAAAAAAAGACGAAAAACGCATTGTTGGGCAAATTCAAAGACTTCTAAATTTATTAGAAACATAAGATTTAATTATTAAGTTAAAACGTATATCATATTAATTATTCAATTAATTTAGTTAAAATGCATAGTATAAGTTATTTACTTTTAACCTATTTTTAAAATATTTTAGATACGTTAAGAAGAATTGAAAACATTAAAAAAATATTTAATTTTTATTCTTTTACAGAAATGATATTTTCTCGAGGTGAACTTCTCTATAAACCCCGAAATCAAATAGACAAAATTTTATCTAAAACGTAACATAAATAAATGAAACAGAACATAAATTTCAAATAAATAAGGATCGTTCATTCAGTCATGAATTTGAACACTCTCGGTTACTCGCGTGTTTTTACACTGTATATAGCACTCTAAAGTCTACCTTCCTCTGCCGAGCTAGAATCGCCGACTGTCGTCAATTCGGTCTGGTTTTAATCCTGGCTAGAAGCAATTAGATGTCTAACCGTACTGTGATACGAGAGTCATTCAATAAATAAGGTGAATTTTTCGGTATAAGGACTTCTAATACAGATAGAAGCTTACATTTTATTTATTTTTTCCTTTACTTCTTTTTCAAAGGGATTTAATTTTTCTGTAGATTGTAAAAAAAAAAAAATTGAGAGTTTTGGAGATTAACAAAGATGGCCGACCAAGAAGTATGCTCCAGGATTGAACAGAGGTCAGTTATCAAGTTTTTGGTTGCTGAAAGGTGCAAATCAGTTGAAATTCAGAAGAGAATGTCTACTGTGTATGGTGCCATATGTTTCAACCAAAAAAAATGTCTCCGAGTGGGCTAAGTTCTTTAAAGAAGAACGGAGCAGAGTTGAGGATGAAAACTGGCCTGGGAGGCCTACAGAAGTGAGGTCTCCTGAGGTGATCGAATTAGTCAATGACCTCATTCAGTCTATCTGTTGGGACAGTGCACAAAATTGTCCATGATGACCTTGCCTACCCGAAGGTCAGCTGCCGGTGGGTGCCAAAGATACAGACCATCAACGAGCTAGGCTGGGAACTGCTCCATCGTCCCTCTTACAGCCCAGACATTGCCCCTTCAGACTTTCACCTGTTTAGCCCTTTCAAAGCGTTCACGAGAGGCACGAAGTTTCAAAGTGACGATGAAGTCAAAAGTGCTGTTAGCGATTGGCTGAGACATCAGTCCAAAGATTTTTAAGATGAGAGAATATGGAAGCTTGTGCACAGATGGAAAAGGTGTGTGACTGGGAGACTACGTTGAAAAAAAAGTAAGCTTCTATCATATTAAAAGTCCTTATACCGAAATATTCACGCTATTTAGTGAATGACCCTCGTACAGAGAAATAGATCTGTCTGCGGATATATACATATACATATATATATATATATATATATATATATATATATATATATATATATTCCGCTCTACCTAAGAATTGAGCGCTTTTTTGTTAGTTGATTGCTCTTGTCGGTTTTTTTTCTTTTGGCTACGTGCTGACTCAGTCTGAGCTAGTTTGACTGATGTTCATAGGAGAATGTCAACTGTGCATGGTGCCATATGTGGAAGGTTTTTCGACACGTGTATCTATCTATCTATTTCAGTCTGTTCATATCTATATATCTATCTATCTATCTTTTTTAAAACGATTTTTCCCTTCTTCGTAGATCCGTGGAGTGTTTTTCAACATGCATAGAGTTACTATTTCTTTTATATATATATATATATATATATATATATATATATATATATATATATATATACACATAGATAGATAGATAGATAGATAGATAGATAGATAGATAGATAGATAGATAGATGCATTCTCTAATTAAATACACGTACTTTATTCACGTAGACTCTTCAATCGAGCACCAAACCAGGTTCATTGGGCGATCTAGAAGTCATAACTGTAACTAACCATCAACATTCTGACTAAAAATAAAATGGGTAGAATCGGGTTCTTCATACCCACACTTCTATTCGTACGCCACATAAACAACTGGTTAAACGATAAACTAAAGCGGGAAATTGATAAACACTATGAAGTGTCAACTTTTCTGTCCTCACTATCTGTCTGCTTCCCCTTATATCTCTCATTAAAAAATCTAATAGAGAAGCTACTATTGAATCTACAACCAAACCTTTGGAAAAGTTCTTCAGATACGATACACTGGTTTACAACATCAAAAACAAACCTAAATCCACCTTCCTTAAATTCGATATTGTCTATTTCTATTCCTCTATATCAAGGGACCTTCTTGAGAGTTGTTTAAGATTTGCTAAAAATTACGTGAACATTTCGGATAGGGACTACAAAATTATCTTTGCGGCCAGAAAATCCATTCTCACCTTTGATGATTCCACATGGACAAAGGGGCCGGGGGAGGTTTTAACGTCTCTATGGAAGCATATGATTCAGCCCAGGTGGCAGAACTTGTGGAAATTTACATTTTAGATATTCTGAGGAGATTTTTAGACCCAAAACAATTAGGCCTATATCGGGACGATGGATTAATAATTATCCCTAATTCCAATGGGGCCCACACAAATAGGATACACAAAAAAATAATTAGAGCCCTGAAGTACCTCGGTTTTAAAGTCGAAGTCACCTCTAATCTTAAAATTGTAAACTATCTAGACATCACCCTTAACTTAAATGATGGATCCTACCAACCATTTCTCAAAGAAAATAGTTCCCCCACTTATATTAATATTTCATCCAACCACCCCGAAAATATTATAAAACAGATACCCAATATAGTGAATAATAAAATCAACCAATTATCATCCGACATTAAAACTTTCAACGCAAGTAAAAATATTTACAATAAGGCCCTTCAAAAAAGCGGATATAAGAACAAATTAACATATAATAAACCTACAACAGACTCCGAATCATCCAAAAATAAAAATAAAGGAAACTGGAGAAAAAGAAAGATAATTTGGTTTAACCCTCCTTATTGTAAACTAACTAATATCAATATTGGTAATAGACAAAAATTTTAATAACAGTAACCCTCTACGGAAGATTTTTAATAGGTACAACCTTAAAATTAGTTATTCTTGCACCCCGAATATGGACAACCTTATTAGTTTCCATAATAGGAGTATTCTGGTGAACTTGCGCAATGCTGAATCTAGGTCCGGAATTCTAAACGAATGCAACTGTAATTCTGTGGACGCCTACCCGGTGGAGGGAAAATGCAAATCCACCCCGGTGATTTATGAAGCCCGCATTTCTCCATCAAACAACAAAAAAAAAAAAACGACTTCCGGACCTCTATCGGTATGTCCGCCGGTCCTTTCAAACAAAGACTGTATAACCACAGGTACTCCTTTTCGAAGCCCGGTTAGAGGTACCAGACAGCCCTTTCGCGGGCATTCTGGAAAATGAAAGAGGAAGATAGTGAGAGAGATAAAGGGAAGCAAACATATATATATATATATATCTGCTTCCCGTTATATCTCTCATTCTATATCTATATCTATATTTTTTTTGTTTTTCTTTAATGCGAAGTGGAAGAGTAGGAAGGTAAATTCCAAGAACCTGATCCTAATCAATATTAAAAAATTGTAACATTAAAAATTGATGCAGGCAGAGTGCTCAATGTATTAAGAATACAGAGCCAATATAAATGAGAGAAAATTTTCAAAATTCAAAGGTCTCGGATGTATATTTCGAGATTGGATCTCTAATAGAAACTCTACATCACGTCAGCGACATTGTTTTTCAAAATGGCGAAGGCCCTGGGTTAGAGTGTAGAGGGGTTTTTGGTTAACAACGGTCACAAAGTGGAAAAGGAAAAAGGACAGAGCTGGTAGTCGCGGGGTTATATATATATATATATGTATATATATAT
>JBBBDQ010000808.1:30000-32500 GCA_037127315.1 Ascarosepion bandense | reverse complement strand
GCAGTTTGTTCATATCTATCTATCTATCTATCTATTGCAGTTTGTTCATATCTATCTATCTATCTATATATTTATTGCAGTTTGTTCATATCTATCTATCTATCTATCTATCTACCTATTTATTGCAGTTTGTTCATATCTATCTATCTATCTATCTATCTCTCTATCTATCTCTCTATCTCTCTATCTATCTATTGCAGTTTGTTCATATCTATGTATCTATCTATCTACCTATCTATCTGTTGCAGTTTGTTCATATCTATCTATCTATCTATCTATCTGTCTATCCATTCCTGTTTGTTCATATCTATCTATCCATCTATCTGTCTACCTATCTATCTATTGCAGTCTGTTCATATCTATCTATCTATCTATCTATCTATCTATCTATCTATCTATCTATCTATCTATCCCAGTGTGTTCATATCTATCTATCTATCTATCTATCTATCTATCCCAGTCTGTTCATATCTATCTATCTATCTATCTATCTATCCCAGTCTGTTCATATCTATCTATCTATCTATCTATCTATCTATCTATCTATCTATCCCAGTCTGTTCATATCTATCTATCTATCTATCTATCTATCTATCTATCTATCTATCTATCTATCTATCTGTCTATCTATCTATCCCAGTCTGTTCACATCTATCTATCTATCTATCTAACTATCTATCCCAGTCTGTTCACATCTATCTATCTATCTATCTATCTATCTATCTATCTATCTATCTATCTATCTATCTATCTATCTATCTGTCCCAGTCTGTTCATATCTATCTATCTATCTATCTATCTATCTATATATATATCTATCTATCTATCTATCTATATATCTATCTATCTATCCCAGTCTGTTCACATCTATCTATCTATCTATCTATCTATCTATCTATCTATCTATCTATCTATCTATCTATCTATCTATCTCAGTCTGTTCATATCTATCTATCTATCTATCTATCTATCTATCTATCTATCTATCTATCTATCCCTATCCCAGTCTGTTCATATCTATCTATCTATCTATCTATCTATCTATCTCAGTCTGTTCTATATCTATCTATCTATCTATCTATCTATTGCAGTTTGTTCATATCTATCTATCTATCTATCTGTCTATCCCATTCTGTTCATATCTATCTATCTATCTATCTATCTATCTATCTATCTATCTATCTATCTATCTATCTATCTATCCCAGTCTGTTCATATCTATCTATCTATCTATCTATCTATCTATCTATCTATCTATCTACTTATCTATCTATTGCAGTTTGTTCATATCTATGTATCTATCTATCTTCCTATCTATCTATTGCAGTTTGTTCATATCTATCTATCTATCTATCTATCTATCTATCTATCTATCTATCTATCTATCTATTGCTGTTTGTTCACATCTATCTATCCATCTATCTATCTACCTATCTATCTATCTCTCTATCTATCTATCTATCCCTGTCTGTTCATATCTATCTATCCCAGTCTGTTCATATCTATCTATCTCAGTCTGTTCATATCTATCTATTTCTATCTATCTATCTATCTATCTATCTATCTATCTATCTATCTATCCCTGTCTGTTCATATCTATCTATCCCAGTCTTTTCATATCTATCTATACCAGTCTGTTCATATCTATCTATCCCAGTCTGTTCATATCTATCTATTTATCTATCTATCTATCTATCTATCTATCTATCTATCTATCTATCTATCTATCTATCTATCTATCTATCTATCTATCTATCTATCCCAGTCTGTTCATATCTATCTCTATCTATCTATGTATCCCAGTCTGTTCATTTCTATCTATCTATCTATCAAACTATCTATCTGTCCCAGTCTGTTCATATCTATCTATCTATCTATGTATCCCAGTCTGTTCATTTCTATCTATCTATCTATCTATCTATCTATCTATCTATCTATCTATCCCAGTCTGTTCATATCTATCTATCTATCTATCTATCCCAGTCTGTTCATATCTATCGATCTATCTATCTAT
The DNA here is from genome assembly GCA_037127315.1 of Ascarosepion bandense. NCBI lineage: Eukaryota > Metazoa > Mollusca > Cephalopoda > Sepiida > Sepiidae > Ascarosepion > Ascarosepion bandense. The sequence goes on along the minus strand of JBBBDQ010000808.1, from coordinate 30,486 downwards.
CTATCTATCTATCTATCTATCCCAGTTTGTTCATATCTATCTATCTATCTATCTATCTATCTATCTATCTATCTATCCCTGTCTGTTCATATCTATCTATCTATCTCTCTATCTATCCCAGTCTGTTCACATCTATCTGTCTGTCTATCTATCTATCTATCTATCTATCTATCTATCTATCTATCTCAGTCTGTTCATATCTATCTATCTATCTATCTATCTATTGCAGTTTGTTCATATCTATCTATCTATCTATCTATCTATCTATCGATCTATCTATCTCTCTATCTATCTATCTATCCCAGTCTGTTCATATCTATCTATCTATCTATCTATCTATGTATCTATCTATCTATCTATCTATCTATCTATCCCAGTCTGTTCATATCTATCTATCTATCTATCTAACTATCTATCTATCTATCCCAGTGTGTTCATATCTATCTATCTATCTATCTATCTATCTATCTATCTATCTATCTATCT
>JBBBDQ010000808.1:0-2500 GCA_037127315.1 Ascarosepion bandense | reverse complement strand
TTTGTTCATTTCTATCTATCGCTCAATCTGTCTATATATTGCTGTTTGTTCATATCTATCTATCCATCTATCTATCTACTTATCTATCTATTGCAGTTTGTTCATATCTATCTATCTATCTATCTATCTATCTATCTATCTATCTATCTATCTATCTATCTATCTATTGCTGTTTGTTCACATCTGTCTATCCATCTATCTATCTACTTATCTATCTATCTCTCTATCTATCTATCTATCCCTGTCTGTTCATATCTATCTATCCCAGTCTGTTCATATCTATCTATCTCAGTCTGTTCATATCTCTCTATTTATCTATCTATCTATCTATCTATCTATCTATCTATCTATCTATCTATCTATCTATCTATCTATCTATCTATCTATCTATCTATTTATCTATCCCTGTCTGTTCATATCTATCTATCCCAGTCTTTTCATATCTATCTATACCAGTCTGTTCATATCTATCTATCCCAGTCTGTTCATATCTATCTATTTATCTAGCTATCTATCTATCTATCGCAGTCTGTTCATATCTATCTCTATCTATCTATGTATCCCAGTCTGTTCATTTCTATCTATCTATCTATCTATCAAACTATCTATCTGTCCCAGTCTGTTCATATCTATCTATCTATCTATGTATCCCAGTCTGTTCATTTCTATCTATCTATCAATCTATCTATCTATCTATCTATCTATCTATCTATCTATCTATTATCTATCCCAGTCTGTTCATATCTATCAATTTATCTATGTATACCAGTCTGTTCATATCTATCTATCTGTCTATCTATCTATCTATCTATCTATCTATCTATCTATCTCTCTATCTATCTATCTATCCCAGTCTGTTCTATCTATCTATCTATCTATCTATCTATCTATCTATCTATCTATCTATCTATCTATCTATCCCAGTCTGTTCATATCTATCTATCTATCTATCTATCTATCTATCTATTGCTGTTTGTTCATATCTATCTATCTATCTATCTATCTATCTATCTATCTATCTATCTATCTATCTATCTATCAATCTATCTATCTATCTATCTATCGCAGTTTGTTCATATCTATCTTTCCATCTATCTATCTACTTATCTATCTATTGCAGTTTGTTCATATCTATGTCTCTATCTATCTATCTATTGCAGTTTGTTCATATCTATCTATCTATCTATCTATCTATCTGTCTATCTATTCCTGTTTGTTCATATCTATCTATCCATCTATCTGTCTACCTATCTATCTATTGCAGTTTGTTCATATCTATCTATCTATCTATCTATCTATCTATCTATCTATCTATCTATCCCTGTCTGTTCATATCTATCTAACCAGTCTGTTCATACCTATCTATCCCAGTCTGTTCATATTTATCTATCCCAGTCTGTTCATATCTATCTATCCCAGTCTGTTCATATCTATCTATCTATCTATCTATCTATCTATCTATCTATCTATCTATCTATCTATCCCAGTCTGTTCATATCTATCTATACCAGTCTGTTCATATCTATCTATCCCAGTCTGTTCATATCTATCTATCTATCTATCTATCTATCTATCTATCTATCTATCTATCCCTGTCTGTTCATATCTATCTATCCCAGTCTGTTCATATCTATCTATCCCTGTCTGTTCATAACTATCTATCCCAGTCTGTTCATATCTATCTATCTATCTGTCTATCTATCTATCTATCTATCTATCTATCTATCTATCTATCTATCTATCTATCTATCTATCTATCTATCTATCTATCCCAGTCTGTTCATATCTATCTATCTATCCCAGTCTGTTCATATCCGTCTATCTATCTATCTATCCCAGTCTGTTCATATCTATCCATCTATCTATCTATCCCAGTCTGTTCATATCTATCCATTTATCTATCTATCTATCTATCTATCTATCTATCTATCCCAGTCTGTTCATATCTATCTATCTATCTATCTCTCTATCTATCTATCTATCTATCTATCTATCTATCTATCTATCTATCTATCGCAGTTTGTTCATATCTATCTTTCAATCTATCTATCTACTTATCTATCTATTGCAGTTTGTTCATATCTATGTATCTATCTATCTACCTATCTATCTATTGCAGTTTGTTCATATCTATCTATCTATCTATCTATCTATCTATCGAAGTTTGTTCATTTCTATCTATCACTCAATCTGTCTATATATTGCTGTTTGTTCATATCTATCTATCCATCTATCTATCTACTTATCTATCTATTGCAGTTTGTTCATATCTATGTATCTATCTATCTTCCTATCTATCTATTGCAGTTTGTTCATATCTATCTATCTATCTATCTATCTATCTATCTATCTATCTATTGCTGTTTGTTCACATCTATCTATCCATCTATCTATCTACCTATCTATCTATCTCTCTATCTATATATCTATCCCTGTCTGTTCATATCTATCTATCCCAGTCTGTTCATATCTATCTATCTCAGTCTGTTCATATCTCTCT